>APFE030912155.1:0-53394 GCA_000404065.3 Pinus taeda | reverse complement strand
ATATATATGGGAAAAGGGTTATTAATAGGAATTAATAATAGTCAAAAGCTAATATAAAAAACATCAGAAATGAATAGCACTAAGCATAATGTATTTTCTATGATTTGTTTGTTTTTCGCATATGTGCATTATAACTTAGGCTAAAGTATTTTTGTGGGTTATTTATATGAAAGGGGAATTTACATGGGGGTGATTACTTTCCCTAGGCAAATGATGTTTTAACCTTAGGAAAAGGGGTTTTATTAGGGAAATGAATAAAACGAAGGGGGATGAAGTTTTATGAGGGGAATTTGGTACTTGGCATCCATAAGTCATTGAGCCGAGGGTCTGGTCTCTCTAGAAGTCAGAGAAATGCGCTGAGCCCCTTTGACTTAGAGTTTTTCAATACTTAGGACTTTATTATGGGAAATTAGTTAAGTAAATAAGTAAAATGAACAAGGGAAGATAATCAATTGACCTTGAAAATCCATCTTCATGCTTGATTGACCATTTACATTTGAAACCTATGATGAGATATGATAAATATGCTTTTTGCCCTATCACCATATTTCTGCAACCTTTCTTCTACTTACCCATCTATTTGTCCTACCATTTTTTTCTTCACTTTATTAGGGTGCATTTAGACTAGAAAATCCTTATCAAAACATTTTCTTTTCTTTTCACAAAGAAAACTATCTATTCTATCACTATATCATCCAAGGGATGGAATTAAATTGATGAGCTCCTTTTATTTTACTATACCTAATTTAATGATCTGCCAAGATTACACAGTTTGGTCAGATTTTATTCTCTAACTATCAACATGAAATTTAAAGCATGACACAACCAAGATTAAATAGTTTGATTACCCTGAATTGTGGCATGAATCACAAGATACACAAAATCATTATTTTGCATAAAGTAACTAGTAGTGGCATTTAGACTTGCACACCTTCATGGTCTCTTTTTGTTTTTTTGGGGTTCATATTTTCCACTTTTCTGGACCTTTTTCCTTATTCTATTTGTCCTTTAATTTTTCTTTTAGGACATACCCTCTTTTCATTTTTTATTTTTCAATATGGAAAACATTTGCAGAAAGCAAAGGCATGTACATATTACAAGGCTTAACCTTAGCCATTCAAAATTATGACTCCTATTAGTATAGGAACCTAATAGTGGCTCCACTTTGGGATGGCATTTCCTTTTGAAATTTAAAGAATTTGAGATCAGTGGCCTTGGAATTTTGACTTTAGTTACCTTGTGATTTGTCACCTTTCAACCTACTTTATTCATACTTATGATAATAAGTCCTTAAAAGCTTAGGGCCTTCTCTCTGGGCTTCAACTCTAAAGGTTTACCATCCAATCCAAACTAGACTTTTTCAAAATAAAATATACACACATGGGAAATAACAATTAGTAACTAGGTTCTATGTAATGTTTGAGCATTCGACCATTCACTGGTCCTCCTCCTTCTTAAGCACCATCTAGTCCTTTAAGGAAGAAAGCATTGTTCCCTCTATAAGCATAAATGACATAGGGGCCCTTCCATAGGAAATAGAATTTTCCATGATTACCCTTATCTTCCCTTCTCGAGTCCCACTTTAGTACTTTATCACCTAAGTAGAAATCATATGCCTTGGTCCTTCTATCAAAAACCTTTTTGATCTTTTCCTGTACAACTTGAGATCTGTTGTAGACCTCTTCTTTGGTTTGCTGGAGATGAATAGTCTAGTTAATTCTCCTCTAGATATCATTTGGTTTAGATTGTAGTTCTTGGAGCATCTTCATCGCTGGTACTCCCAAAGAGGATGGAAAACCAACTTCCATGCCATAAACTTGTTGATAGGGAGATGTACCAATTGACTTCTTGGTAGTCAGTCTATCAGCCCATAATGCTTTCACTAACTTCTTGTTCCATGTTTTCTTATTATCTTCCAGTAACTTCTTAACAATGTTCACCAGGCTTTCGTTTGAAGATTTTGCCAGTCCATTTCCTTGAGGGTAGTAGGCCGTAGAATGACCTAGGGTGATGTGATACTTATTGCAGAATTTTATCATTCATTTGGATTTAGAAGCTTCTGCATTATCAGTAATGAGCTTGGTTGGGCATCCAAATCTAGATAGAATGTTGGCTTCAAGGAAGTTAATGGTAACAGTATCTATGGCTTGCCTTGAAGGTATGGCCTCTATCCATTTTGTGAAATATTATGTGGCTATGAGGATCCACTTATGTTGGGCAGAGGAGGGCGGGTGAATTTCACCAATGAAGTCTAAACCCCATTGTTGAAAAGGTACTTCAGTAGTGATTGGTTTAAGGGGTAATGGTAGAAGTTTTCTTTTCCCTTCAAAAATTTGACACTTGTGACAAGAGGTCACAAATCTCTTGACATCAGAGAATAAAGTTGGCCAATAGAAACCTGACCTTAAGATTTTATCTGTAGTGGTTCTCCAATAGAGGTGTCCACCACAGTCACCTGCATGAAAGTCTTGTAGAACTTTGTCAGCCTCATCTTTTATCAAACATTTAAAGAGATTTCCTTCATGATCTTTCCGAAACAAAGCATTATCAAGTATACACAATTTCAAGAATTTCATTTTTTAAATCCTACCTTTGGTTCTAGATAATCTAGGAGGAGCTTGTAAGTTTAGTAAAATGTAAATGATATCAGCATACCATGGTGATTCGCCAAGGCTTGACTGATCAGTGGAGCTGCCATCTCCCCTCCTTCATCTAGTGCAACAATAAGGTTTATGTCTAAGGCCTGACAGTTCAACTCAACCATAAGTTTGGCTAAGCCTTGGCCCTTGATTAATTTTGTGGGTTTGATCTATATATCATACTCTAAGATAGTAGCAATCCATTTTGCCCTTTTCCCATCAGGACCTTCCTGAGTCAGGATGTCTTTAACTACAGAATTGGGAACATAGGTTACTATATGAGAATACAAAATATATACCCTAAAATCTTTGATAGCTTTGAATAAAGCCAATGCTTGTTTCTCCATTATGATGTATTTTAAGGGAGCATCTCTTAAGGCTTTGCTAAAGAAAGCAATGGGTTGTTCATATCCTTGGCCATTTTTCTGCAGTAAAATTGCAGCTATTGTATGCTCAGAAGTAAAGGAAAACAAAATGAAATCCCTATTAAATTTGGGACTAACTAATACCAGGGGTTTTGTCAGGGCTAGCTTGATGTCTTCAAATGATTTCTTAGCTTCGACAGTCCAACTTAAGGTTGAATCTTTTTTCAACATGTTATTTAGTGCTCTAATTAACTCTTCTAGGTTAGAAATAAATCTTCTAAGGAAGTTAATCTTTCCTAAAAATGCTTATAGTTCTCTGATATTCTTAGGTTGTTGTATCAGCTAGATGGCTTCAATTCTTGCAAGATCTATTCTTATGCCATCTTTAGAAATGATATGCCTTAACAATTTCCCTTCCTTGAATCCAAATAAAGATTTATTGGCGTTCAAGGAGATGCCATACTCTCTGAATTTTATAAATACCTACCTTAGATGATCTAGATGTTGATTGTCTGATTTTGAGAAAACAATAATATCATCAAGATATATTAGAAGGAAATCATGGATTTCTTTGGCAAAGTCTATATCCATAGCCCTCTAGAAAGTGGCCCCTGCATTCATTAGCCCAAAAGGCATTTTGACATACATAAAGGTGCCCCAAGGAGTGGTAAAATTAGTCTTCAGTTGGTCATGAGGGTGAACCAAAATTTGATTGTAACCAAAAAACCCATCTAGTAATGAGATTTTGGTTGACCCAACTACCCTTTGTAAGATGTGGTCCATTTTGGGAAGAGGGTAATTGTCTTTAAGTGATGCTTTATTAAGGTTTTTGAGATCTACACAGAGTTTGATCTCACCAGTTTTCTTCTTGGTTAGGACCAAGTTTTAGACCCATTCAGAATACCTTATTAGTGCAATTATATTAGCATCATACATTATCTTAATTTTTTTTTCTATTGAAGATAATAAGACAGGATTAATTCTCCTAAGCTTTTGTTTGAAAGGTTTTTGATTCTCTTTGAGAGGAATTGTGTGTTGGATGATGCTCGTGTCATAGGATTTAAGGTCCTCATAGCTCCAAGCAAATATATCATGAAATTCTTTCAATATCTCAATGTATTTCACCTTTTCTGTTGAAGAGAGTGACTTTGATAGTTTGATTAGCTTGGGATTGTCTTCAGTGCCTATGTTACACTCTTCAATATCAGATTTTAATGGTTCCATTTTAGGCTTCCTAGGAACATCATTTGAATCGAATAAGTCGTCGAGAGGGGTTAAACCTTTTGGTAAGAAATTATCCTTGAGATTAATTACTTCGCTTTCTTCATTAATTGTTTCATCAATCTCAACTTGTTTTGGGTTGTTTATATTTGACCTTGTGAATTTAGTGGGATTGAAACTATATACTTCATTACCTTCTAGCTCATTTATTGTTACTTCATCCCTAGAGTCAAAATCTATGGATGTATTAGTATCTATATTACTATGTGCAAATTCTTCTTCTAAAGTTAAGAAGTTGTTTATCTATCTATCATTTGAAAATACTTGCCAGTTCTGCACATTATCTGGGATTGAAGGTCTGTGCCTGACCTCAACAGTGTACTGATGGTTAGGTTGGAAGGGTAACCTATAGGTACTGGAAAACATTGCAAAACTATGGGCTTGGATAGTGTGCTTCCAAGCAACTACTGCAAGCCGTGTTTCTAGAAAATTATTGAGTATTTCTATAATGGTTCCTCTATAATAACTTAATCTAGTGTCTTTAGTCATATATACACCCTTAATCTAATTTACCACTAGCTCTGAGTCTCCTATGACTGAAACTCTTTGAGCATCTAAATTCCTAACTACCCTGAGACCTAGAATCAAAGCCTCATACTTGGCCATATTATTGGTACATCTGAAATTTAAGCTATAGGCATGGTCCTTTGAGTTATTGTTTTCTAAATTATAAATCCATAATCATACTCCTGCTCCTAACTTATTTACAGAGCAACCAAATTCTAAATGCCATAAGATTTCATGTACATAGTTCTTATCATCAGTATCCCATTTATCTTTATTTCTAGCAACCTGACTACTTTCTTCATTGCATAACTTTGAAGCCTCTTTAAATTCATTAGTAGTGGAAACTGTAATTTCTTTTGGTTCTGCAACAACATTGTTAGGATTTTCATTTGGTGTTTGATCAATGTTTAACATAATAAAAGAGTCCACATATGAATGCATGGAGTAGATGGGATAGTTTTGAGGTCAATCTTGGCTTCTTACATTGTATTTCATGAAAATTTCTCTATACAGTTTCTTGGGCTATCCAAACACGGAAATTGTGGCATATGACATATCTAGTTGGAGGTATCCTTGAAGCTTGGCTCCCTAAGATCTAGATAATAGCATGTCGTATTTTGGTGGGATGTCAGCCACTACAATGTCCATAAGGATGCTCTTGGCGGATATTGTATTGAAGTAACACACAAATCTTTGATTAACCCTAGACATTCTACTTGACTTGAATCAAAGGAGAACAAGTCTTTGTAAGGTCTAGTAATGTCTAGATTCAATTTTTCCATTACTGATTTGGCATTAGGCTGTGAGAAGCCCCAAAATCTAACATGGCATTGTGTAGTATTTTCTCATGAATATTAAGGCTAATGTAATAAGGTGGAACTCCTCCTCCTTGTGGTTTGCCATTAACATTTGGTCCAAATATTAATTCTAGTTTATCATCAAACAAGTTAATTGTGTCTCCGTTTTTAGTAATGTTCAGGGTCTGATTTACCTGTTATTTGTAAGTTTCATTTTTAACTAGTTCAGTCAATGGGACTGAAATTTTCAGTTTGGATATCTTTGCTGCCAAACTGAATGATGAGGAAGGGTTTTAGAACTTTGAAATAGGGTTTTGAGTGGAATTATCTTCCTTTTGTTTACTTGGGATTTCCCTATGGAGAATTTCAGATCTAACATTATAGGTTTTTCTCTCTAGTTCTTTAAGTGGAACTGATGTGGATGGTTGCTCAACAAAGGGTTGGTTGGCATTTATTTCTTCAATGATGGGACTAGGGGGATTTTGGTTTGATCTAGGGAGGATTTGAAGTACCTTCGAAGTAGGAACATTATTTGTTATTTTGGGTTGATTTGTCAATGCTTTCTTAGTTTGGTCAAGAGGACCAACATTATTTTTACTTATCAAGTTATATTGTTTGTGCACTTCAAATATGGCAAAGTCATATCCTTGTTTATAGTCAAATGACTCTCCAGATCGAGTTTGAAGCTATTGTAACATATGCAATTCTTCCTCATCCTGGGAGAGAAATACAGGGTTTTGATCATCTAATCCATTAGATTGATTTGGGTATCTTGTGCTGGATCATCAGGATTAGATGATTCTGCATAGTTTTCCTGAAAAAGGGGCCTAATGTTTTGATCAAGTCCATTCTTTCCTATGTTTTGGTTTTGATTTTTGTTTTTTCTGAAGTTAGCATTCCTAACTAGTGGTGCTTGTTGATTATCCCATGTTTTTCTATATAGGTTGTCAAGTCTATCCATGATTCTTTCTACAATTTTGGCCAAAAGATCTACTTTACAATTAGAAGTTGAAGCTTCATCAACAAATCCTACTCCCCTTTCTAACTTTCCTTGAGTTTTTTTGGCTAAAATATTAGCCTCTACTTTTACTACACTGGTTTGGCTTTTCTCTAGGGTTGAATAATAATGAAACTATTAGTTACATGAAGTTAAAATACCATAAAGAATGGCATGAATTTGAATTTTATTCATCAAAACTATTTTTCCAAGGTTACAAGTTTAAATGAGAAAATAATTATCTAAATAGATATGAAATTAGTAGGTAGACTAAATTAAAAAAAAAGTTAGGAAGAGTAAGCCTATAATTTTTGTGATACAAAGAAATTAAGGATAAACATCATTTACATTGTCTTACCATATAATGACTCATATGAGGCATACCTTAATATTTGAAGTAACACGTCAAAGTGTTTTCATGAGTTGTTATTAAGAGTTTCTAAGCGTGAATCTAGAAGGTATAGTTTCTTATGTATGAGTTATAGTTTCCTATGTATGAGTTGTATTTATGATCTAGATGTGTGGAAGTCAAAGACTTATGTCTTTATATGTGTATTATTGTGATCAATAAATATATCACAGTGTATCTTTTGAGTTGTATGTAATCACTCTTTAATCTCTCTATCTTCTAATACTTATATATTCAAAACCTTCTTGTTTGTATTAAAATCCCAATGACTTTCTCATTTTCACCATTTTTAATATAAAAATGCCATTCTAAAGCATATTTAGTGTAATTTTCTTTATTTGTTGCATTAATATTATTAGTGTTTCATGACATCTTAATTTATATGAAAATCTTAATGAATTTGGTGCTTCAATTTTCAGTGTTTTTAAAAATTGAAATGAAATTTGAGAAAGAAAGCAATCATTCCCAATTTTGCTAATCTTAAAAACAATAAATATCAAAATTATAATGTACTCTTCTTCTTATACTATATTTATATTTATATTTTATAACATAAACCCTCAAACATTTATTATACATGCTTTGTTTTAAACTTTATGAGGCTTATCTATAGGTTAACATTAGAAAGTTAAATTTTATTATATTTTATTATTAGAAATTTATTTATTTAAAAGTGATTGTTGAAGTCTTTATTATGAGTTGTTTCTTTACTTCGTAGCTTCTTTTAGTTTGCTAATTTTTTTGTTTTTTTTCTTTTTGTTTATTTACTTTTATTTAACTTTTGTATCTTTTTTTCCTTTTTTTCTTTTTTTTTTTCTCCATTGTTTTTTCTATTTTTCACTTTCTGCTTTTTTATTCGACTTAACTCCGCTTACACTATATATTTAATATGTTTTAAATTTACTATGCCGAGTTATATATATTATTATATATATCTATATATATTATATTTATATATACTATTAATATTATATATAACAAAGACATCTAGATTCTTATGTATTTTAATATACATATTAGTATCTCATCTCTTAATTTTTTAGTGATGACATTTAACAATCATCAATATTTTTTTATGTAGTTGTTTTATTTTTTTGTGTGATTGAATTTTTGTGATTTTTTATTTCTTTCTTTTTTCGATTACCTTTCACATATTCTTAAGTTGTAATCTTTTATTAAAAATTATATATATTATTAACAACAACACACCACTAGCAAAAAATATGTATATTAAAGTGCATATATGTTAATATAAATAATATTAGTTAATCATATTTCTTAATTTTTGGTCTTGGTATTTAACAATATAGTATAATATTTTTATTAGTTATTTCATTTTTGTGATGAAATCTATGGTTTTATTATTTTTTTGTTTAATTAAACTATATTTAAGGTAAGTGGCATGTACTAGCTACTATGTAGCCCTTGTTATAAATATATTTGATTTTTAGTTAATTTTATATTTGATACAGCTTGAGTGAGCCTAATGGTTAAGAACATGCGTTTTCTCCTAAGAGGTCACATGTTCAAAATAAGAAAGAAGTAAAGTATGTATGCTTTCGTAGACTTAATAGTCAAATAGTTAAGTGGAGGTGGATCCCTTGTTCCACAAACAAAAAAACTTTATACACCAATTTAATATCTCACTTAGCCATCCTCTTAAAATTAATAATAATAATTTATTTTATTCAAACTTTAAAAAAAATCAAAACTGACTTTTCCTTCTGACTAACATTATAAACATATTACGACTTCATAAATTACGGTTCTCTTTCATTCTCATTAAGTTGCGTGAACCAAGACCAACATTATAAACATATTACGACTTCATAAATTACGGTTCTCTTTCATTCTCAGTAAGTTGCGTGAATTATTTCTGTGTAGGATCACTTATTTCGGAATATGCAGGTATTAGGCGGGCGGCTATGTTTCTCGGATTATGTGGGTTATGGGATTCTGTTTACCGGATTATTATAAACGCGTTTTTGTTAAAAAAGCCAAAAAAGAAAAGACGAGAAGAAAGCAAGGTCCGACGGATCTATAAATTGAGGCTTGCAAGGATTTCAATTCAGCTGAGAGCTGAGAGGCAAAATGGCTAAAACTCAAGGTCTAAAGGCACTCTGCATCTGTTTGATTTCAATCTATCTACTGATCTTTAGAGTTGCAGGAGCTTCTCCAAATCTAGGAAGAAGCCATTTCCCAAAGGGTTTCAAATTTGGTGCCGCTTCATCTGCTTATCAGGTTCCACTTTTATCACTACTCCCTTCCACTAATTCATTGATTGGATTAGGTAACCCTGTGGTTTTTTTGTTTCACTGATAATATTCTGGACTTGCAAATTCCAATTGTGTAACAGGTGGAAGGAGCTGCACATGAGGGTGGGAAAGGCCCCAGCATTTGGGATACATACTCCCATATTCCAGGTTAATTCGTGCATACCACGAGGTGGGCATCTTAATTTGGTGGCATGTATTATGTATTTATTGGTTGTTATTGAACGTTAATGCAGGTAAAATTGCCGATGGAACGAATGGGGATGTTGCAGTGGATGAATACCACCGCTATAAGGTGCAAACTAAAACTATTTTGAAAATGGAAGCATTCTATTTTAGAAGCTGAGCTTAATTACAATATTTGAACCGTAGGAGCACTTTATTTTAAAACTTGAGCTTAATCGATCATAAATTTGGGAATATTTTAAGATTTCGGAACGTAATTTATTAAAATTTTGAAAATATTTTAAAAATCTGCTGATATGAATGAATGAGGACATCTCTTATGTCTTGAATTATATTAGATTGTGCAAAAGATGGGAAGGGTCCTGAAATTTTTCGAAACTAGCGCTCTAGCTCCGTCGCTTCCTCTGATTCTGTCAATTCCGTTGTCGACCCTCCCTTTACCCGCACTGCGTCTGCGCAGGCTCCTCCTTCCGGATTCTCCAAACAGCGTTCAAGCTCCGTCACTCCCTCCGATTCTGTCCACCCTTTATGCGATAGTAGTTGCTCTTTAGTTGTCTCTTTCAATTTCCCTTCTATTCTCCCTCAGCCGTCTTCCATTTCTTCTAATAATAATAATAATTATTATTATTATCTTCTTAATAAAAAAAATATTTTTAAGAATAATGTTGAGGATTTAATAAATAATAATATTGTTAATGATTATTATTTTGCCTTTTTTGTTTTTAGGATTTTGGAGAAGGGATTAAATTTTGAGTTTGCTTTTAAGAAAATTCAAGTAAATGATATTATGTGTGATATTGAATTTGAGATAAGAAATTTACTAGTTAATACTAAATAAATTATTAGACAAAACTGTTGTTATTCTTAGGAAAGCTAAGCCCCTTAAGAATAACATCAGCAAAGATGAGTTTGATGCCCTCAAATCTTTGAACAAGAATTAAAACATTGTTGTTTTGAAGACTAATAAAGGTGGGGCAGCAGTAATCGGTGATAAGGTAGATTATTGGAACAAGATGTTGGATCACCTTTAGAATAATGGCAAGTACAAAACTCTTGACAATAATCCATTGAAAAGGATCTCTAGAGCGGTTGCTCTTGCTATAAAATCCACTAGCACAATGGGCTCTTTTAGACACAAGCTTATTGAAAGTAGCTCCGTCACTCCTTGGATCTATGGACTTCCGAAAATCCATAAAGAGGAGTCCCTTCTTGACCCATTGTCAACACCATAGGAGGGCTGCCATATCTTCTAGCTAAATATCTAGCCTCAAAGCTTAAACCCCTTGTTGGCCTCACATTTTTTTGTCAAAGATTCCTAGTCATTTGTCAATGAATTAAGGGATGTGAAATTTGATCCCGGAGACAACCTAGTCAACGTTGATGTAGTCTCCTGTACACTAATATCCTCATCAAGGAAGCCATGGAAGTCATATTTCGACTCACTGATCCCGACACTGCTGGATTAGTCGAGATCTGCCTCACTTTACATTTTTTTTGTTTCGAAGGGAAGTTCTATGAACAAACTTGTGGCGTGGCCATGGGCTCCCTCCCGTCCCCTATTGTTGTTAACCTATTTATGGAAGATTTTGAATACAAGGCTATGGCCTCAACTATTTTTAAAACTAATATTTCGAAAAGAATTGTAGACGACACCTGTATTATTTCGCAGCATGGTCGGGATAAGTTAGGTATCTTCTTCGAGCATCTTAATAATCAATCTAACTCCATAAAGTTTACCATGGAAAATGAAGTTAATGGTGTCTTCCTTTTGTAGATATCCTCATTTCAAAGAAAGATGATGGCATGTTCTCCCATCCGGTGTTTTGGAAGAAAACTCATACTGAGCAGTATCTTCATGCCAGGTCCCATCATTTCACTGCGAAGAAGTTAGGGGTTCTCTGCACTTTAGCTACTCGTGCTCTGAGGGCTTTTGATGAAGACCATTTTTCTAAGGAGAAATCCCATCTCTTGAAGGTTTTCATTAATAATGGTTATAGTAGGCAACAAGGTCTTAAAGCTTTCCTCAAAGCTAGCAAGGGTCCTAAGGTGGCTTTTGATGAAGACAATTTTTCTAAGGAGAAATACCATCTCTTGAAGGTTTTCATTAATAATGGTTATAGTAGGCAACAAGGTCTTAAAGCTTTCCTCAAAGCTAGCAAGGGTCCTAAGGTTAAGAGAGACCTTAGTGATCGTAATTATGGAGTTCACCTCCTCTTCATCTAAGGGACGATAGACAAGATTGCGAGAATCCTTAAGAAGCATAATGTTCCCTCAACCTTTAGACCCCTCAACAGCATCAGAAGTTTCTTAAAATCGGTAAAAGACCCTATGGACCCTAGGCATATGAAAGGTGTTTATATCATCTCATATTCTCGTGGAACATCTTACATTGGTGAAATGGTGTGGTCTATTAATCAAAGGATTAAAGAACACACTATCGATATTAAGCACATGACAACTCTCTCTTCAGCCTTAGCAGAGCATAAAAAGAAGACAAAGCCACATATATGCATGGAGGAGACTAAGGTCATTGCAAAGATTTCTCATTTTTATCACCGTAAATTTAGGGAAGCCATAAAAATTGAGAAGAAGCCTAGTAATCTTAATAGGGATGATTGTTGGAAGATTAGTAGTTGTTGGGTTCCTGCCATTTCCTCTTAGTTTCTTTTCATTTTATTTATATCTTTTCATCTTTTGGTTTCTTCTTTCATCTGATTTCGATAGGGTTTATTAATCCCTTTTCTCCCTCACGATTTTATTTTTCTCCTTTTATTCATTTTCAGCTTTAAAGATCTTTTAGTTATTTTTCTTATAGGTTAATATTTCCACTGCTTTAATAATAGGATTCAAATTATATATAAATATATATATATTTTGCTTACATTGGAATCTTCTTAAAACTATTAAGAAAATAAAAATTACAAAAATTGCATATATATTTATTTATTTTATAACCAAATTAGTTTATAATTAGTTATGGAATCTATTTAATCTATAATATTTAAATCCAATGAAAAGTTTTTCCCCAAATAATGTTTACTATATTTAGGAATTTGTTTTCGATTCTTTGTTTATTTATATTTATATTCTTAGTTATGCCATTTTATATAATAGTCATATAATTAAGAAGTTTAGTTAAAATTAAATTAATTAAAAATGAGTTTTCAATATATTTATATTATTTCTTTACAGTTTTTCTCACCAAGCCTTTTTCTTTATAGCCATTAGAATCTTATTTCCCTATGTAACTTGCCACTATGATTTGATTTTTCACTTCTATCTTAATAATAAATCATACAGGTTCCATCTAAATCTTTCACTTCTATCTTAATAATAAATCATACAGGTTCCATCTAAATCTTCCGATATAATTTCTTCCGAGTTTTCTTTCAAATATTCATAATTATAATTACACTGTTTTACTTTTTAAACCTAGATTGAATTGATTTATTTGTAATATGCATACAGGAAGATGTACAGCTTCTCAAAGACATTGGATTGGACGTCTATCGCTTTTCTATTTCCTGGTCACGCATACTTCCCAGTGAGTTGAATTAAGGAACACTAATATCTTTATAGCGTAGCGTATTCTAACCAGCCGAAAATTTAGCTTACACAATTATGAAAATTAAGACACAATTTTAATAAAATCTGGTTAAAATATTTACAAATTTTGGTTATAACTGGCTAGCTTCAAAATTTTGGGTACTTTGGTGTTTTCTAGTTTCCACGATTAAAACAAATAGCATTCAAAAACTCTCACTATCTAGATTCAGACCTAACTCCCGGTTAGACAACGCATAGCATATCTTTATACAATGGATTTTGGATGTTGAGTTACCGGTCTAATGTTTTTCTTAAATTAACAGATGGCTCTTTCAGATACGGAGGAATCAATGAAGAGGGCATCGATTATTACAATAATCTTATCAACGAGCTGGTCAAGAATGGTATTTGAAAAACAAATGTTAGCTAGCCTTGTGAAGAGCTTTATGTAAACAAGGCCTTTTATACATCGATCTGAGTTTTGATGCAGGTATACAGCCTTTTATTACACTGTTCAACTGGGACTCGCCACAAGCTCTGGAGGACGAGTATGGAGGATTTCTTAGCAAAAGAGTCGTGTAAGATTCACTGCCTGAATTTTCTTCAAAATCTTCTGAAAAATCGAGACATTTGATTCGGATATATATTGATCACTCTTTCAGGGAGGACTTTGGCGTCTTCGCAGATCAATGTTTTGGACTCTTTGGAGACCGTGTGAAGTATTGGCTTACTCTACAAGAACCATTCATCTACTCGGCATATGGCTACGATTTAGGGATTCTCGCACCCGGCCGCTGTTCATCTCCATTTGGAAACTGTACAGCAGGAAATTCTACAACGGAGCCCTACATTGTGGCCCATAATATGCTTCTTGCACATAGCGAAGTCGTAAAAATATATCGGACTAACTATCAGGTGAGAGATTATGTTCTGTTTTAGAAATGAAAACTGAAGACAGACATATATATACCTTTGAATATCTCTTGAAAATAAAATGCAGGCGAAGCAGAAAGGTTCTATCGGCATAGCGCTTGCATTGCCCTGGATAGTGCCTTATTCAAATCTGGATCAAGAGGCTGCTCAGAGAGCACTTGACTTCAGAATAGGGTGGTATGCATTCGTTTTATCTCATCTGTATGAGCTTGTCTTTTGGATAAGTATACATTTTGTGTCACGGTACATAATAGAAAAGTCAAATAGGTGATTTTGCTTTTTCCTTTATCTTGGTTGGGGAATACAAGCAAAGTCAAATAGTTGGTTGATTTTGATCAATTTGATTCTATCTTCTTTCCTTTCCATCCAATTTTCAAAATAATCTACAATTTAAATCAAAATAATCTACAATTTAAATAAAGGATAGCTCTTCAAATATACTAAACACAATAATTTGTAATCATGAACTAAGCTAATAAGCACAATAATCAATAGTCATTAACTATAAACTTGTTCTCTAAATAAATATACATTTTATACTTGCAAAATAAAAATATTGCAAATAGAAATAGGAGTCCTAACAAAGTTGAGGAATTGCCTGACTGTCAAAAGTGGCCGGAATTCAAGTAAAAGAATTCAAAAAATCTTGTAGAGACAGTGTTTGAATCTTGTTTTTAATGATAGAAATGGATTCAACACCATCAAAAACATCAAAGATAATTAAATTTTTGCCGTGGTCGTGTAGCCCAAATGGTTGGGACAGTTGGCTTATCGCCTCCCCACCGGGTTCGCTGCATGTTGGCTGCTCAGCAGCATATTGTACCCATTCTGCTTCTGCAGCCTATCATGTCTATCACACTTCTTTTACATATGATATAATGTAACTGGGTTTATAAGCTTCTTTAGAGGAACCAACCCCCTCATTTTAATTTAACTATAACCTAGATTTACAAAATATCAACCTGAAAATAAAAATATAGTGAAATCAATGACCTGACTTTGCTCGGGTTGAATTCTAATTCTCTTCCTTAATAAATGGGCATAGTAATCAATGATCTAATTCTATCTTTGAAACTTGATATGATTCGTCTCTTCTCCAAGCCGTAAAGTGGTTTTTTTCCATTACAGGATTTTAGATCCATTGACCTCTGGGAAATACCCTGAGTCTATGAGCAGGCTGGTGGGAGAACGGTTGCCAATATTTAGTGGCGAAGAGGCGAAAGAATTAAGTGGCTCATTTGACTTTCTTGGTTATAATTACTATATAACACAGTTTGCGGTGGATAATCCAATTCCACCAAATGCCCTGCAGACAGACTATATTCTGGATACCCGCGCTAATGTGACATGTAAGTAGAATCTGCATTCAGGAAAGAACGGTTCTAATCTTTATTTACTAGAAAATGGTTACTTACAGAGTTGTTACAGAGTTGTTATTAATGTTGTTTTTTAAATTTCTAGGTGTAAAAATTTAGTTATAAATTTTGAGGTGAAATTTTGATTTGTATTAGTTAAATTAGTTTTTTTTATTGTATATATAAATTAAATATATTGAATAATTAAAACATTTGGATTGAGCAAGTTATCAAATTTTAGAAAAATTAAACAGAAAAATCCATCCGAAAAACTTAAAAAAAACTACACTAAAAACAACTAGGTTACTCATAATTTCACCATCTGCCCATTAATTATATTCTCAATACCAGGTCAATGTAAGATGTAAAGTTAAATTTGTGTTCAGACAATAATTGAATTGAAATGTCAAAATTAGGATGCTTGGTTATTTTTATACTTATTTTCACTGTAAATTTGAAATTATTATTTAACGGAGTTAAATGAGTCGTGTTTTTATAGATAAAATTTATTAAATATTTCGAAATTTACCACGTAAAATCAATTTTCTAAATATTTAGAAGCTAACTAATTTCATACGCATATCAACGTTTATTGTGGATTGCTTTATTTACTATGTATTGTATAAATTTTGACGTTAACATAATTGTTGGTGGTTCAGTCGAAGTAAATGGACATTTCATTGGAGAAGAGGTAAGCGTGTTGTTAATATATTTAACTTGATTATAGTAAAAATCTATAATTTATATGTTAATATATGAATATCCGTGTGCAGGAAGAGCTGAGCACTTTCAGATCTTATCCAGAGGGAATAAAGTATGCAATAAATTATACGAAGCATCGCTATAACAACCCTCCCGTTTACATCACACAGAATGGTACGTGAAAGTTCAATGATTGAATAACAATTTTATAAAAAGGTATGGATTTCATGATTATTCAAAATATGTATGGATTTCAACAGGATATGGGGGTCTAGACAATGGCACAACTCCACTGGAAAAGGCGTTAAATGATTCAAATCGAGTGAAGTACCATTATGAACATTTATCAAACTTACTGGACGCCATAAGGTGTGTTGCGTTAACATATAGTTTACCTGTTATTATTTATTTGAGAATGGTGTGGGTGTACGTTCTTATTTGAGTATGGTTATTGACGTGGCTCTGCAACTTTGCAATGTCATAAAATGAATGACAGGGACGGCGCTGATGTCCGAGGTTATTTTCTCTGGGCTCTTACGGATAATTTCGAATGGACCAGTGGCTCTAGTGGCCGATTTGGTTTACATTATGTGGATTACAGGCACAATTTAAAGCGATATGCGAGGGCATCTGCATTTTGGTTTAAAGACTTTCTCAAGATTTAAAATACTCGTGCTTTAAATTTGGAGTTAATAAATAAATAAGTAATTCAGCTGAGACTACCTCTCTCTCATTGGCATCTGAATTAATAAATAAATAAGTAAATAACCTGAGACTGCCTTTCTATATCATTGGCATCTTATATTTCATTTAAAATTATCTGTCGTTTTTTAATGTTGAAAAAGTCTATCCTAACTTAATCATTTATTGGATTTAAGAATAATTGTTTATAAATATTTGTTCGCTCATCCCATAAGATTTATGATTAGTTTTAAAATAATATAATTGTTTGTAAATATTTGTTCGTTCAGCCTATAATGTCTTTCTTTTTTAATCAACTCTATGTTTTGAGGATAGTTGTTTGTAAATGTTTGCTGGTTCATTCCGTACTGTGAGGAAAAATAGATTTTATATTTTCAATGGAAAATAGATTTTATGGTGAAGTTTGTTTATAAAATTTGTTAAAAGAATGAATTTTAAGATTAAATTAGAATTATTGTATGAAAAACAAAATTCTAAGCGTCTAAGTCTAAAATTTCACACTACACAATTTCTTTGGATAGTTGGTCAACCTTGATATTGAAACTTCACACTACACAACTTCTTTGGATAGCTGGTCAATCTTCATATTGAATTCCTTGTTGATATGTTTTCATGTGAATCATTCGAGTGAGCTCATTTAATCTTGTATATTGTGTGAAATGTGCTCAAGAGAAGGTACAACAATGTCCATCTGAAGTAATCTTATATACTTCAAATTTGCAACACATATTAGTGTCCAAACTATTGTAAACATCACTTTGTTGTTTGATCCCCTATCAAGGGAGTACTTGATATGTGTATAATGATGTTTATAAACTATTCCAACTTCACAGTGGCAGAGTGTGTTGGGCTAGCACCATCAAATAATCTGCATGAAATTTCTTGATAAATGGCTAGCATTTTGTTTCTTTTTCCCTTTCTATTTTAGTTTTGAATACTTTGCAAGTCGAATCAATAATCCTCATAACAATCTCGACCAGTATCACTTTGCCTTGTAAAATAGCTAAGTGTCGAGCCCACCAAAAAGAATGAATGAAAGAAGCAAGGAAAAATGGGAACTCAATAATACATTGGTATGAAACTTAATCTAGGATGCACCCACTCAGAGTATTCTTATCCCAAGAAGTATCAGAAGGAGTAAAACTAGTTTTTTCCAAAGACCATACCGAAACAAAGAAAGTGCATGTAATAAATAAGTGATATATAGTCAAAGGGTCTCAGCTCGAGTAGTTGGGATGGTAGATTTCCATCCCATCCACCCGGGTTCAAGTATTCAGCCACATGGTCTGTTATAGTAAAGCTCACATGATAGGCATCATGTTGGAGCATGGTAGGTTATAGGCATATCCAGACATCTCAATCCTAGGTTGAGCTATGAGTTTCTCATATATGTGACTTGCCGGTTGTTGCATATATTTGGGGAGGTTTCCAATTCCCTTGTTTAAAAAAATAAAAAAATAAGTAATATATGGTTTCCTCCTTAGATCTATAGAGAGAACACCTGTGAGGTGCACTCCATCTGATATTCATTCCATTGGGCCATGTAAGCAGTTTATTGTTAAGAGTTATACATAAGGCTAGCTTACATTTTATTGAACCATTTTGTTTCGAAATATATTTCCACCACCAACAAATTTCACCAATGAAAGAGGCTTCAACTTGTGCCTATTATCTTAACTTTTCCATTAAACTTCCAAAATTTGGATTTTTTTGACCAAATCATGTATGAAACAAGAAAACCTGATATATGATTCCAATTCTTAGGTCTCCTCCTTTGAGCATAATAATTCCATAGCTAATTTCCAACCATGTTTACCCCATTCTTGGGCTTGCTAAGCATGAGAATTTGTTTAGGAAAAAACCCTAGCCTCATAAAGAGAAGCTATATTTCCTTTCTGAAATACTATAATTATATCCAATTCCTTACCAAAAATCCAATCCTACTCTAATATTTTTCCCATTTCCAATATTCCATGCTATCTAAGTACCAATAACGGGGAATGTGTTAGCCAATGCCTTCCAAAAAATGGAAAAGTATGAAACAAATTTCTTTGGATTCCAAATGCAATTCATTATTGATTTTCCAGCAAAATATTTGTCCTTCATGGCCCTACCCCATAGGGATATGTTGTTCAAAAGGATGTCCATTTGACTAAAGGAATACCTTTACCTCACAAGGATTTGTTGTTGGCCGAGAAGAATCTAAAGTTGAATTTATGAATTTTCTAAATTATACTTTTTGATATGGCAATAATGGAGGTCTAATAAAGTAGGATGATTTCTAGCATCATTTTAACTAGTACTAACTAACCTCTCCTAAATAAACGTTTTTCACATAGATTGATATTGTATCCTTAATCTTCTTAATAAGCCAAGTCCAATCCACCATTTTCTATACATTAGGCTTAAGGAAGAAGCCTAGATATTTAAGGCCTTGTTGCAAATATTTATACTAAAAAGAGAATGGTTGATCAAGAAAACTCTTGATAGGAGTAGATACGGTTACATGAGGTAGTAGTAGAATTCC
This sequence comes from Pinus taeda, assembly GCA_000404065.3. NCBI lineage: Eukaryota > Viridiplantae > Streptophyta > Pinopsida > Pinales > Pinaceae > Pinus > Pinus taeda. The sequence continues at coordinate 34,175 of APFE030912155.1, read as the reverse complement.
TTTCATTAGTTTCCATTCCTGTGACTAGTTCAAATCAAGAGTATTATTTTTATATGTGAAATATTAGAACATGAAGATGTAATAAAAACAAGCATATCATTAAAGAATAAGAGATGTGAAGTTGGCACCATATTAGTGATCTTAATGCCCCTTACATCATCTAAAGATATAACATTTTTAATCAACTTACTCAAGGCTTCCACAACTAGAATAAAAAGAATACGCAATAGCATACATCCTTGTTTGAGGCCTTTTGTTGCCCTGAAAAAAGTAGAATGTCGCTCACTTATGAGAACTATGGAATTGACCAAACATATACATCCCATAATCTAGTTAATAGTTTTTAGACTCATCCCAACTAAATGAGACATAGCCTAGTAAAATTCTAACTTACATGATCATAGGCCTAGGATAATTTTATCTTTAATTCTATGGAAGGGATGTTCTAAGATTTTATTAAATGTAGACATTCTTATGCTAGGGCCACAACATCATAAATATGCCTATTCTAAAAAAACCAAACTATTCTTCTGAGATGATAGATCTCAAAATTGGATTTAATCTATTTGAAATTATTTTTGTGACCAACTTGTAGATAACATTACAGCATGATATAGGGTGGTAATATTTAAAATATTGAGTTTCATTCTTTCTTGAAATGAGGCATATAAATGTTGAATTTATGGAACCATGCATGGAATCAATGATATACATCCCATAATCCAGTTAATAGTTTTTATACCCATGCCCAACTAAATGAAACATAGTATGGTAAAAGTCCAACTTACTCAATCATAGGCCTTAGATAACTCTACCTTTAATGTTGTGGCAAGGATGTTCTGAATTTTTATTAAACATAAATATTTTTGGTCTAGGGCCACTGCATCACGATTTTCCTACTTTGGAGGAGGCCAAACTATTCTTTTGAGATGATAGAAGTCATAATGGGATTTAATCTATTTGAAATTATTTTTGTGACCAACTTGTAGATAACATTACAACAAGCTATAAGGCGATAATTTTTTAAAGATTGTTTCTTTGGATTGAGAGATATAAATGTTGAATTTAAGAAACCATGCATGCAACTCATATGCAAATACTCTCTCACCACCATAAGATTTGTTCCCTTAATAGTCCATAAAAGCCCAAATGGAATTCAATAGTATATCCATCGGGCTCAGCTCTCTTACATTTTTTCATGGAGGATAACACCCCCAAGACCTATAATTTAGTTACTTCCACGTCCATAAATTCATCCATTTCATCTTAAATAGCCCAAGGCAGTAGCTTCAACACATCCAAAGTTTCGAGGATAGGGCATGTTGGATATTTTTCAAATGTATTTTTGAAGTAATGGTAACCTGCTTCCACTTTCCCTTTGAAGGAATTCAACATATTCCCTTTTCTATATTCAATGTCCCATATAGAACTTATATTTTTCCAAAAATTTTGCAAATTGATAGAAGACTTTGGTGTTATTGTCCCCCTTTCAATCCATATGGCTTTTATTTTCGGTCGCCATACCTCCTCTTCCCGAGCCAACAATTTTCCTTTGGAAAGTTCTAATGATCTTAAGGATTCAAATGCTTCCTTTGAAAAGACACTAGATACAACTGAATGAAAAATGGAGCTTATTTTAGATTTAGATTCTTTTCGAGAAACATCTTGTTTCTCTTTAAAATATTTTCTCCAAATTTTCATTTTCCTCTTTCAAAAATTAAGATTTTGGGAGAATTGTTGCATATATGGGCTAGACTCATCATCAATAAGGTGATTCTAATTTCCCTCAACGAACTTAATGAAATCATCTTCTTTTAACCAAGAAAAGTTGAATTTGAATGGTGTGGGGGGATCTCCTCGTTAGTTTCAATTCTAAGGAGAATTGGTTAGCAGTCCAATATCCCACCCAGATCCACCCTTAATGTAAGGAGAAAATTGGTGGACATAATGGATTTTGAGATGAAAAAATTGTGTCTTTTGGAGACTACCTCCTCAGGGGATCAAAGATTCTACTAGGTGTGAGCCAATTTGATGGGATTTACATTTACTAGATGGAGAGCTTAAAAATAATAAATGAAATAAGATTCCAAAGGGCATGATCTTGAGTTTCCCCTAGATTTATGGAAGAAATAAAATTCAAGTCATCTCTAAGGATGAAAGGAGAGTGAGGTGTGATACCAGAGATTAGCATGTCTTCCCAAAAAGAATTCTTCTCCACGTTTGGACCATAAACATTTAAAACCTTTCAAGTTGTATTGAACTCTCTAATTTCTAGTTTCATTGATATAAAAGAAAAATGTATGCGATGGAAGTAATTGATTTCAAAGAATACTTCTAAGAAGAGAGAAATCGTCTAGAAAATCCATCTAAATCAAGAGAACCAAAAACTATCTTTTAAACCCTTGTTCAATAACAAACCAAACTTTTTCACTTGATGTCATTATTTCTTACAATAGAATAATGTCAAGATTAGGGGCTCTCAAAAGCCTCATGAGGGACATTTTTTTCTTTAATTTTTTTTTTTTTTTTTTTTTGGGGGGGGGGGGGGGGGGTGGGTACCAAAACCTCTTACATTTAGTAATAGTATTTTCATTTTTGAACCCATAGAGGGGATTGTTTGTCTCCAAGGACCTCAATAATTGTGTTTTTTGTACCTTGTTTTATGTCGTCTTTTTCTCTTTATCGAGCCCTATATAGAAAATATTTTCTTCCAACATGTCCAATAGAAAGGGTATCTTCCACCAACCTTCCTTTTGAAATATCATCTTGGGAGGATTTGATCCTTGATTGAGGCTTATAATCCTTTTTGATGTCCACCTTTTAATGACAAATATCCTTTGTCCTTTCTGTTGGATCTACTTTTTGGGATGAAAAGGAACCTGACTCAAAACAAGTGTATTTTGAATAAGGCTTTTAATAAACGGGGGGGAGGGGGCATATTGAGAATTAAGGTAGGAAGAAAGGTGATTTGGGACATGGGGGAGGGAGAGAATTATCTAGGGTAGTGCTAGCAGCTGAAGTAAGTTCAGAAATTGTTGGTAGCATGATTTTGGCATTGATGTCAACCTTGTGTGGCAGTTAGCCACTTGAGGTTGGCATTGATGTCAACAAGATTTTGAAGCTTGAATGGATGATTAGATGGGCTAAGTTTCTTGGTAGTTACAACTATTGTAGAGGTACCTAAGGAAGTCTTGAAGTAAGTGGCAGAAGGTTCGAGAAGAGGTTTTTTAGTTTGATTGAGATATTGTATGGAAAAAGTTAAAGGATTGCACAAAAACATTTGTAAGGTCTACAACCCATATTTTCTTCAAAAAATTCACAGACTCGTCCCAGATTAATAGTGCAAAATTGGTGTTCTCCCCTATAAATGCGCAAAGAAAAAATCACATGCATTAACCAATGAAATCACCCATGGTAAAGCTGAAAAGGTCTAATTGAAGAGTTGTTGTCTTGGCTCACAACAAACATATTGATTTGGATCTCCAAGTGAGTATGAGTGCATTAATTAATTAAGTAATGAAGAAGAAATTATCGTAGTGAAATGAATTTGGTCCTCCAATTGGTGTAAACAAAATTAATTAATGTCATGGTTTGAGTGATCGATTGATTTGGTCACCTACACGTGTGGATCTGGTAATGGAGTTAATGAGGATCGAGTCCAATGTGTGTTATCTAACGTTGTTTTATATACACCCAAGTAGTAGATCACAACAAGACTTAAATGCAATTAGAATGAAGTGTTGAGCATTGGTTATTAAGTATTATTTATGTGTGGATCGACCATATTAAAAAATGATAGTGATTACAGCCATAAAAATACCAATGAACAAGTCCTGTAGGGTACGATGAATTTGTAGAGAGTTTATGCGTTGTATTGAGGTATCAAGGTCCGATTGGGTAAGTATGTGCATGCATTGTGTGAATAGTGAGAATAATGTGAATGTTATGTGCATAAAATATCAGACAATCTGAGGGTGAAAATGTTCTGATGTAATATGTGCATGAATATAGTGTTAAAAAATACTTGTGCACATGTGGAATATTTGTTGTAAGATGAAGCGTGTACTAGTAGAGACAATGTGATGCATGAAACTGTGTGAGAGATCAATTACCCCTAGAGTGTGATGTAAAATGAAAATGTGTGATCTATATCTAGAATAAGTGGTAAGCACACATTGAGGTTCGTCAATGGTTTTATTTGGAGCTGTTGAATTGTGTGCCCTATGATGGTGTGTCATTGTTGAGACCAAAGGTAGTGAGGGTCAATTTGTTTGTCCAAAGATCGATACCAGTAGCTGAGTGATTGGAGTGATAGAGTTTTGCATCTTTTTTGTGATATATAGCTAACATTGTGTTTTTTAGGGTTTATTGTTGATTATCTTTATGAAAGATATATATGCCACTATGCTTTATTGTATATATGCCTTGTAATGTTTATATCTTTGTTATTTTGTTAGTCAGGCTTTGAGTGTGCATGTTGTAGTTGGTAAATTTGATGAGAAGAGTTGAGTTGTTGAGTTGAGAGAGGTTGATGTATTTTTTTGTCAGAGTAGGGTGTGCCTTATGTGTCATAGATTGTGTTGATTTGTTTTAGCAAGAAAGTATATGTTAGGTCTAGTGTGAAAATGGAGGAAACATGGCCGACAATTTGTTGAGTTGTGTCAGGTGGATCCTAATATGAAATATTGTGAAAAGTGGTCCACAAAAGAGACTTAAGATAGGGATGTTCAATCATAGCAAGTGGTGGCTTGCAAATTCATGGTGTAGCAACATCCTTCAGGTAGTGGCCTGAGAGCTTGTGAGTAGAGGCTTTCATCCAGTGGTTTTTGGACAGACTATTGGGTGTTGGGGCATCTAACAAGTAGTGGCCTACAAATTTGTGGGAGTAGTGGCTTCCAGAATATGGTGGCATACAGAGTTATGGAACTGGTGGGTTATGACAAGTAGTGGCCTGGAGAGAGTGTTTCTCACATGATTGGAAAGTGGTGGATTTCACATTGGTCGTGGCTAGTGCCTTTATGTAAATAAATATTTTGATATTATAAGAAGAGAGAAAGAGAGCAAAATAAAATGGTGGTTTTATCCCTTTTGGTATCCATCTACATACGATGTTCATGTGTTGATGGTTTCTCTCATGCTTATATATTTATGTGTTTATTCCTTGAATATTTTATGTTCTTTATGGTTTACTTCTGCATGTTGCTTATATGTTTAGATCTGCTCATGTGTTATGCTTCCAATGAATGAATGATTAAGTCATTATGTAAAGAAAGGAAAAAACTGATAAAGGTTGATTAACAAAGTACAATACAGGTTCACCCCTCCCTCTCTATATTTTCAAGATTCTAATGATTGGTATCAAAGTGGGGTTCTTAGTTTTATCTTAATCATTGATAATAGACCCATGCAGATCTAGTAAAAGATGAATTTTTTATTTTTTATTTTATTTTTAATCCTTTTTTTTCGGAATGAATCCTCCAGGAGTATCACCCCTCATTACTGCAAATTTCAAGGTATGGAATGAAAAGGTTAAATCTCAATTATTAGCTTGTAGATCTAACATTTGGAAGCTAGTATGTGAAGGATTTGGTGAGGATACATTCTCACCTAAAGTGATGCAGTATAATGCCCAAGTGAGATGCATTATTTATAAAAATCTTAACGACACAAATTTGGTGAAAATAGTAGATGTGAAATCTTCCAAAGAGTTTTGGGACATATTGCAGGTATTATATGGAGGCAACAACAACAACAATAGTGGAGATAAATAGGTTGAGAAGTAGATCAAGAGGAATATAAAGAATAAGTCCTTGCAAAACAAATAATATCAGACCAAGAAGACTAGTCCTCTTAGTGTGAATGATTTAGCTAACCATGAAAAGAAATCATAAAATCAAAAAGCACAAGTATTGTAGCATAATGGATCTAAAAGTAAAAATACTAGTGAGTTTCTTTTGAGTTATGCTTTGGATGGTTCTAATGGTAGTCATGTTGAGGTGCATAGTGAATTTAAGGATGATGTTATGCTCCTTGAGGCTAAATATTAATCATCTATGTTTGTTATCGAAAATCTCTTTATTGATGTTAGTATACCAATGGTTGCATGTAGGGAGCCTGATATTCGATGTAGTTTTTTGATAAAAAGGAAAATAATCTGAGAGAAGAGGTTATTAGCCTAAAGATCCAGCTTGAAGAAGCCAAAAGGATTGAGGATTTTATTGCTAGCTAGCTAAAAGAAAAAGAGGGATGAGTTGAAAATCTTGAAGTTGAAGTTATCACATTGAGGGAGAAGCTACAAGAGAAAGAAAAGCAGCGAAAGTTGGAGAAGAGAATTATAGCCTTGGAAAACACGCTAAAAGGCCAAATATCTCCATTGAATAGATCTGATCTTTGTTTTCAAAAGGAAGAGTCCATATCACATGCAGGAAAGAAAAGCAATGCATAACCTAAAAGTCCTATAGAAAATAGTCCCAACAATAAGGGAAGAAAACAAGGAAAGAAGAAACATATCCAACAATAGCCTAGAAGAGTCCCTTAAGGACCACCCACTACTAAAATATATTTAACTCCTAGAGTTGAAGTGAGTAGATCTAGTAGATTTCAAAAGAGACAAAACCCCTTTTGTCTTTTGATGGAAGAGATCAAGTGTTATGCCTACCACAACTTTGGACATGTTGCAACCAACTATAGAAGGAACATATCTAATAAGCAATATGGGCAACTTGGGAGTACAACCATCAAGTATACTTGTGATTTTAATGGTTATTGTTACTCATGCAACTTGTTTGGCCATAAGGAAATTGATTGTAGATCTAGTCCATGGAATAGAGGCATGTTGTATGGAAGGAAAAGATATGTCATGATGAGAAAAAGGTTTTACCTTATAGCCACATATCTCAACCATGTGAGGTTTTCACCTATGACAAATTTGGCCACATGGCTAAAGATTTCCAATTATTCATGTCTTCAAAGCATATTCGACAAAATGAGGAGTTGGCTCACAACAATCCTAGCAGAAAACAAGAGAAGAAAGCATATGCTAACAAGAATCCTACTATTGTTTGGGTGAAGAAGAAGGAGTATCATACCGTGAAGTAAAGAGATCAATCCCCACTGCATTCTATTGTTACTTGATAAATTCATTTACAAGCAAGACTGTAGAAGTACGAGTGAGTCTTGCATGGTATCAAGGGGAGCATATGGAAACAATATGGCAACATGGTCTATGTACAAGTTCTAGTAGTAGAATTGTGTTGCGTATGATATTCCCCATGCATGATCAAGTCAGTAGGATCAACCTTCCCATTCGATGTATAATGGGCTTAGGGATATCTATGCATGCATCTAGAATTTCGAGGGTCATACTCTATTTTCTTTACGCTTTCGCTCATTTGTTTTGTTGTAGCTTCATATATTGTTTGTATGAGTGAAAGAGCTAATGTCAGACTTGGATGGGTTTTGTGTGTCAGAGATTGTGCTAATGTGTTTAAGTAGGAAAGTATGAAATATTATGAAATTGGATGAAACATGGCCCATAGTTTGCTAAGTTGAGTAAATCGGATCCTAGTATTAAATATTGTGAAATGTGGTGCACAAGAGAGGGGCCTTTAGTGATAGTAAGTGGTGGCTTGCAGATTTAGGGTGTAGTGGCATACTTTAGGTAGTGATTTGAGTGATCCGAAGCTGAGGCTTCCATCGAGTGGTGGTTGGAGACTATTGGTTGTTGTCTTATCTAGTAGGTGGTGGCTTGCAAAGTCATGGGATTAGTGGCTTCCAACATATGGCAATTTGTAGAGTTCAGGAAGTAGTGGGTTCTAGTAGGTAGTGGCCTGGAGCGAGTATTTCTCATATGATTGGAAAGTGGAGGGTTGCACACTAGTGGTGGTGAGCAAATTTATGTAAAGAATTATTTTGATAATAGAAGAAGAGTGAAGCATAGGAGAAGCATATGGCGGTTTTCTCCCTTTGGTTTTCTACCTTATGTATGGTGTTCAGGTGTTGATGGTTTCTCTCATGCTTATCTGTTTATGTGCTTATGATTTGATGATTATATGTTGCTTATATTTTACTTTTGCATGTTTCTTAGATGTTTAAGTTTGCTCATGTTTTATGCACCAATGAATAAATGATTCAGTAATTATGTAAAGAAAGGAAAAAGCAAGTAAAGGTTGATCAACAATGTACTATTTGTTTACCCCACTCTCAGTATTTTCATGCTTCAAACAAAACTGGAGAGACAAGTTACCATGTTTTTTACATTATTCAATAATGCAACATTTTCCATTAACAATATAGAATCAATTGAGTTCATATTGAGATGGGTTTCAGACTTCAGACCTCTAGGTGTTGGTCTCAATGGGGAAGTATTGGCATCCATTTTTTCTATTGGTAATGAAACCAAACTCTTTTCCTCTTGAACTAACATCTTAATATCATATGCGGGGTATCTTCAAGCCCCAGTGTATATTTGTCACTTCAACCCCTAAGGGTTCCTACCACATTGATCTAAGAGGTGTCCTACTTGCTTCCATGCATAAAAATAGAAACGAATCCACCTATAATTATAAATATGCATCCATTTATGCCTAGAAAATACAAACTCAACCTCCTACACCATACCATCTAGAAAATCAACTTCAACATTCATCCACACAAATTTGAAATCAATTTTTTTAAGACAATTCTCTTCTAACTCAAAAAATATTTCATTTTTGTTCCCAATCGCTTCTAGAAATTATTTTGATCAAAACATGAAAGGAAAACTAGGGAGGATGATCCATATGCTTTGAGTAGACATTGGCTCCCTGACTAGGTCAAAAACCATATGCCATTTATGCAATACCAAACCCGATTTTCCTCATGACTGATCTTGGATGAGAATAATTGAAATCTATTTCATAGAATGAACTACCACATAAAACTAGCCTTCAGTTATGTATGTGGAAATCTGTTGAGTATCCTAGAAAAAGGCACTAGTTTGTCTCCAACCAACGTCTAAAAGATGCAAAACTGACAATCTTCCCACAAAATATCCCCAACAGCCCCTTTCTAAAAGAAATAGATTCTCCATAGGGACCACATCACTCCAACTGCCATGGACATATTTTTTCTAGCCTTTGATATTTTGGGGGACCACATCTTCTCCAGCCTTCTAGCTCATTTATTGTTACTTCATCCCTAGAGGCAAGATTTATGGACGTATCAGTATCTATATTACTATGTGCACATTCTTCTTCCAAAGTTAAGAAGTTGTTATTTTTCTATAATTTGAAAATACTTGCCAGTTCTGCACATTATCTGGGATTGAAGGTTTGTGCCTGACCTCAGCAGTGTATTGATGGTTAGGTTGGAAGGGTAACCTGTAGGTACTGGCAAACATTGCTAAACTACGGGATTGCATATTGTGCTTCCTAGGAACTACTGCAAGCTGTGTTTCTAGAAAAGTCTTCAATATTTCTACAATGGTTCCTCTATAATGACCTAATCTAGTGTCTTTAGTCATATATACACCCTTAATCTGATTTACAACTAGCTTTGAGTCTCCTATGACTAAAACTCTTTAAGCACCTAAATTCGTAACTACCTTGAGACCTAGAATCAAAGCCTCATACTTGGCCATATTATTGGTACATCTGAAATTTAACCTATAGGCATGGCCCTCTGAGTGATTGTTTTCTAAATTATAAATCCATACTCCTGCTCCTGCTCCTAACTATTTACAGAGCTGTCAAATTCTAAATTCCATAAGATTTCATGTACATAGTTCTCATCATTAGTATCCCATTTATTTTTATTTCTAGCAACCCAACTAATTTCTTCATTGCACAATTTTGAAGTCTCTTTAGATTCATTAGCAGTGGAAACTGTAATTTCTTTTGGTTTTGCAACAACATTGTTAGGAGTTTCGTTTGGTGTTTGATCAGTGTTGAACATAATAAAAGAGTCTACATCTGAATGCATGTAGTAGATGGGATATTTTTGAGGTCTATCTTGGCTGCTTACCATGTATTTCATGAAAGTTTCTCTATACAGTTTCTTGGGTTGTCCAAACACAGAAATTGTGGCATATGACATATCCAGTTGGAGGGATCCTTGAAACTTGGCTCCCCAAGATCTGGATAACAGCATGTCGTATTTTGGTGGGATGTCAGCCACTACAATGTCCATAAGGATGTTCTTGGCACGATATTGGACTAAAGTAACACACAAATCTTTGATTAACCCTAGACATTCTACTTGACTTGAATCAAAGGAGAACAACTCTTTGTAAGGTCTAGTAATGTCTAGATTCAATTTTTCCATTACTGATTTTGGCATTAGGTTGTGACAAGCCCCAGAATCTAACATGGCATTGTGTAGTATTTTTTCAAGAATATTAAGGCTAACGTAAAAAGGTGGAACTCCTCCTTCTTGTGGTTTTCCATTAACATTTGGTCCAAATATTAATTCTAGTTTATTATCAAATAAGTTAACCAAGTCTTCATTTTTCGTAATGTTTAGGGTCTAATTTACCTGTGATTTGTATGTTTCGTTTTTAACTAGTTCAGTCAACGGGACTGAAATTTTCAGCTTGGATATCTCTGCCCCTAAATTGAACGATGAGGAAGGGTTTTAGAACTTTGAAACAGGGTTTTGAGTGGAATTATCTTCCTTTTGTTTACTTTGGATTTCCATATGGGGAATTTCAGATCTGGCATTATAAGTGTTTTTCTCTGGTTCTTTAAGTGGAACTGATGTGGATGGTTGCTCAACAAAGGGTTGGTTGGCAGTTATTTCTTTAATGATGGGACTAGGGGATTTTGGTTTGGTCTAGGGAGGATTTGAAGTACCTCCGAAGCAGGAACATTATTTGTTATTTTGGGTTGATTTGTCATTGCTTTCTTAGTTTGGTTAGGAGGACCAACATTCTTTTTACTTCTCAAGTTATATTGTTTATGCACTTCAAATATGGCAGAGTCATATCCTTGTTTATAGTCCAATGACTCTCCAAAGTGGGTTTGAAGCTGTTGTAACATATGCAATTCTTCCTCATCCTAGGAGAGAAATACAGGGTTTTCATCATCTAATCCCATTAGATTGATTTGGGTATCTCGTGTTGGATCATCAGGATCAAATGATTCTGTATAGTTTTCTTAAAAAGGGGGCCTAATGTTTTGATCAAGTCCATTCTTTCCTGTGTTTTGGTTTGATTTTGCTTTTTTCTGAAGTTAGCATTCCTAATTGGGTGTGCTTGTTGATTATCCCATGTTTTTCTATCTAGGATGTCAAGTCTATCCATGATTCTTTCTACAGTTTTGGACAAAATATCTACTTTGCCATCAGAAGTTGAAGCTTCATTAGCAAATCCTACTCCCCTTTCTAACTTTGCTCGGGATTTTTTGGCTAAAAGATTAACCTATACTTTTACTGCATTGGTTTTTCTTTTCTCTAGGGTTGCAGGCTCTCTTTCCCTAAGTTAGTATGTCATATCTAGATCAAAACCATCAGGTAATTTCATCATTGCGAGATTAGGAGGAGGCTTAAGGTTGGCTAGGATGGCATTGTAAGTGCTATTAAACCTAGTGCAGTAGTCTTGAACTGATTCTTTAGGACCTATCCTAATGTTCTCATACTCATAAAGTATTTGCAATGGGTTTTTCTTCCTTTCCCATCTCTCAATGAATATCGTATGAAATTTTGTCCTATCTGCAATACTATCAGTAGCTAAGTCTCTAAACCAAGTTCTAACTTCCCCAGCTAATGTTTGGGAAAAAATCCTAATTCTTACATCTGCATCTTCTATCTCATGTACCTCAAAATAATTGTTCATTCTGTTAACATGTTGTTGAGTAGTGTATAGGCCTATAGCATAAAATAGTTGAATTTTGCTTTGATAGTCCTGAGGTAAGACATGTAACTGACCAAGAACACTAAAGGGGCATATCTATTGACCATGGCTAAAGTCTTGGCTTAGCTCAGGGATAAGGGAGGATTGGTTTGGGTTGAGGTGGAGATGGATGAGCTAGCAGTGCTTATAGTTGAAAATGGAAGATTTCCAATTGAAACTCGAGTACTAACAAAGGAATTTGGAATATTAACAGTTGAAGTTGGAATATCTACAAATGAAACTGAAATATTAATAGTGGATGAAGGGGTTTCTATAATAGAAATTGAGATATAAGGGGTAGTTGTGTGTATAGGGGAGATGGAAGTATCTATAAGTAAACTTGAAGGGCCTATGGGTGAAGTGGGAGTGTCTATAGGTGGAAACAAGATTCTAGGTTGTATAGAGAACTGTGGAATGAATGGGCCAGTAGAATGTGTTATCACTCATGTTGTTCCCTAAGAAAGTTGTAAGAAAGGGAATACGGCCGAGGTAACCACAGACCAATCTTTTAGACATAGATTCTAGCCAACCTGCACCCAGAGAGGGCTCTCTCTTTATGATTTAACTTTGTTTTGAAATATGTTAGGCTAGTTATGATGTTCAGGGGTTTTGTTTGATTGTTGGATGGTGAGATTCAATAAAAGAGAGGTATAAACCTGAGAAGTCCAGTCCATTGGGATAATGAAGTCTATGAAGATGGATTGCTGGATATGGTTTCGTAATAGAGGATGGAACTACAGAGTAAGGTAAGCAAACATGAAACAATTTTAAAGGCTAAAATCAGATGGAATGGACTCTAATGGATGAAGGGAAATTAAGAATCCTTCATCATATAGATAGAGGGAAAGTGAATGATTACTACTAAGAAGCAGTTAAGAATTCCTTAGAAACTAATCAAAATGATAGAATCAAGGGAAACATGAGCAATTAAGAATTCACTGTTTATACTTAATCCTGAAGAAAACACAGAGAATAACAAAGACTGAAAACAGAGTGCAGTTAAACAAATTCTGAGTTAATCTTTCTCTTTATTATTCAGACCATGAAACATAGATGACATAATAGACAATAAAACTATAAACAGGAGATATAAGGATACTCATTGATCCATAGTTTGATTCAAGAATTCTGTAACAAGTCCTTTTCTATCACTTCTGCATCCAGAGAGTCTAGCAACAATGGATTCCAACAATTTTTATATTTAGAAAATTTTAGTATTACAACGCAGTCTAAGAGATGCATCACCAACCCCAAATACTTTGAATGGGGAAGTATTTATACAAAATATGTCTACAAAATATCTGACAAAGATAATATCTAGTGATGAGATATTTCTTTTACAAGAGATGGAGACACGTAGTCTTGAAAACAGGGAAGAAATTAATGAAGAAATAAATGATGTTGTGCTGGCTACTCCGCTTGGTCAGATGTGCTGGCTGTAGCCCTTGTAAGTCGGTCTTCAGCTGTTTTCCACTGATATTATGTGCTAGCCACTCCGGCTTTCTCGGGTGTCTTTAATTCTGATGTGATACTCTATAATTCATACGATATTCATTTATTTCTGTTTACTTACCTTATGGTAAATGGTGCAAAACATTCAATTCACCAAAGATACCAAAGATACCAAAAAAATGTCTACGGGATTTCCAGCATACTTTGCCACCACTGCTCTTCTAGTAACTTATGTTTCTGCAACTTTCTCAAAGTCTCATCAATCTCTATGTACCTGAAGAAATTAGGTGGGATGGTGAACAGATATTTCACCTCATGCTCAATGGAAAATAAATTCTCCAATTTGTCATAAAGGGTTTGGCCAGATGTCAGTGCATTCTCTGCTGAAGTACTTGATGATGCATTTACTTGATCAACAACATATTTATTCAACTTTTGTGTGTACTCTACATGTCTCATCAGGCGTTCATTACTTCCCAATGGACTTGGAAAACCCTTTTCATGCAAAATTGTAAATCTTTCTGTAAAAGAATCAATCTCCACCTGCATGTCCTGGTATCTCCTTTCCAAATTTTGCATTAGAGTTCTCATGGTTAGAACTTTCTTGATATGCAGAATGGTGCATGTCCTGTCTCTGATGTCCAATGCTGCTAGTTCTTCATTGGTCTTGGTATTCAAAAAATGTATTATCCTGTTAGTTTGTTTAGGCATGTGTCCCAATAAAGCTCTGGTTTTTTGAATCTCCACTTGGGCTGCTGCTATTAAATCAATATGTTCATAACTAACTTGGATAGATCTCCACACATTGCTAAGGTATTGATTGATGTTGGCCCACAAAATTCCTTTGATTTCCCCCAGAGGCTTATCTAAAGAGAGATCATTTTCCAATGCTCTCACCTTGTTCTCTAATGCCTTAACCTCCCTTGTCTTTTCTGCCACGGTCATCTTGGATTTTTCATAGCTTTTTTCTAGTTTTGCCAATTGCTCCTTGACCAATTTCAATTCAGATACTTGGAGTTTCAATTCCTCCATGGCTTTTATTAATTCCTCTGTTGTCATGGTAGTATTGTTGCCTGGTGCTGTTGTTGTTACTGTTGCTAATGTACTGATAATGATTTGTGTTGTGGTTGCTGGAACAGTGGGAGGCAATGCTATTTCGGATGTGGAGGGGGCAGTTGTGCCTATAGGGACTCCTTCAAGTGGCTGGGAGGTTGACTCTCCCTACTTTTCCTTTAGAGCTTTCTCAAGTGCCTGCTCTATCTCACCCAATCTCCCATTAAGCCTCATAAGCAGGTCCATCATGTCTTCTTCTGACTTCTGCTGCACAACTTTTGTAGTCTATGGATGCATGGTAAGAGGCATTTTTAGCTGTTTTCTGAGGGCAGCAATGTCCTCTTCTTTCTTCTTTATTAGTGCCTTAATGCCTTTGGCATCTTTGGGATCATGGCCCAGCTCAATAATGATATCCTCCAAAGATTTTATCCTGTTATCCTTGGCTAGAGAAGAGGCTTTCTCTAAATCTAGCTGAGAAGAGGTGTTTTTTAATGAGTTTTGCAATTTGTGAGCCAGCATTGCTTTATCTGCCAGCGTGGAGTAAACCATCTCTCCAGTTTGTTTATGAAGCTCAATCTAGTCCATAGGATGAATTTCCTTGGCCAATACCTCCAAATTTTTCCTAATATAGTCAGCTGCAGACTGTGGCTGTTGAACCTTGGGCTTGAAGTAACTCATGATCATTTTTCCCTCTTTGATGTCATAAGCAAACATCAACCTTTGCTGGTTAGTGGGGGCCATCTTGAGGTATTGATTGTAAATCTGTATTCTGAGTGGGTCATTCCTTGCTTTTATCTTTGTGAATGTTCTTTTGATATCAGAGGCCTGCTTGCTTTATGGCCTGGTGGATGAAACTTCCACACTATGTTGCCTCTCTAGCTCCTGCCCGTGCGAGCTAGTTGATGTTTCCACTACTGGGGATGTTTCCTGACTGACTGTCTTCTCCCCTCGAAGACTTCCTGTGTTTTCCTCAATAAATTCATCTTCTGATAGAGGGTTCAACCTCTTCCTTTTTGCCCCTGGTTGCTCTATAGGCCCACTTATATGTGTGCCCTCTTCCCTGTCCCTCTTTTTACCCTTTTCCTCGTTTATAAGAGTCTGCAATGTAGGAATCTCTATCGCTTTAGTTTGAACAGGAGGAATTTGTCCCTGCTGATCTTCCATCTCAGGCTATTATGTGTCCACCACTTCCTTGCCCTTCACCATCCCTGTAACTGGTGTGCTGACCTCTTGTATAGGCTGTTGAGAAGTTCCAGCAGAGGATGTACTAGCTCCTGTTTGTTGTGGCAGTCTGAAAGATACTTGTCCAAAAGAGTCCAGGTCAAGGGCTTTTTCAAGGTCTTTCATAGCCATCTCCATCTTTTCCTGCTCATTAATGTGTTCCACTAATGTGCCCTCTACCCAATCATTTTGATTAGAAAACTATTCTATTTTAGGGATTCTATGATGTATATAGACTAACAACCTATTTCTTACTTTTTTGTCACTTATAAAGCTATTTGGGTCATAAGGCACCCACCAAAAACTTTTCTTCAATTTAAGTTGTTTCCCTAATATCTTATTAGCCTCTTCCCATGCCTCCCTCTTATAGATGATAAAAGGGCCCAACTGGTTTTTTATTCTCAGCTGAGCCTTTTTCTTTGCACTACAAAAATGGGTTAAGTCTGCATTGATAAGTTGTCTGAAATATTCCAGTGCAAATAGTCTCATGGGCACATATCTAGGTAATCTGAAAGGGCTCAACTCACATCCATATATTTTGATTACTGTGTGATTCTGGTAGAAGTACCAGTCACCTATTTTGTACTGTTTGGAAAGCTGTAGTATCTTCTTCATGTCACCAGTGAGCCTAGGAAGGGGTTGTCCTATCAACAGAGTGGATGTTGGGTGAATAAATAAGTCAATAAATTCACAGTAGGTGTAAGGACCCTCATAGATTTTATGGAAGACTAAGCTCCAAAAAATTACAGACCTCCTGTTTCCCTTTGAATCCAATTTCCTAATGTGAAATGGAAAGCTATCTGGATGATAGTATAGTAGCAGGTGGTATATGAAAGATAAATACTTGAAGACTCCTTCTCTCTCCAAATTTATAAATTGGTCATGGATTTTGTTGGAAATGAAGGTGGCATAGTCATATTTGACAGCAGGGGGCTGTCCTGGAGTAAAAATTGACAACATAGATAAGGTGATGTCATCAACATATTCACTAGTATTGAATCCCAAAACTAGGGCTATCATGTCAACAATAAGCTGTCCTGTTTTAGTGAACAAGACTTATAGATAAGGAGGTGGGTCTGTAGGCTGACACTCTGGTAGCATGAACATTTTAGCAACCCAGGTGATCTTTGAATTGGACAATTTAGAAGCTTGGTAGAGTAAAAGTCCCATGGAAAGACAGGCGGGGGGCTCAGTGGGATGGAAATGTATCATCTCATTATTGGATTCCGCAGTTATGTAAAAAAGGATAGTTTGAAAAGGAGACCTACTGGTTTCGGAAGGACACATAACCACTCTCCGGAAAGGGTCATAGTTGGCACAGCATTGGTGAATTATGTCTGGGAAGACATGGATAGAGGGAAAGAAATATCTGGGTAGGTTGGATTCCCAAATTCCAAAAACATCAGAGTTATTTGCATGGTTGTCCCTGATTTGGCAGAAGGTTTGAAGATGGTTGACAGAAGTAGTTATGTCTTGAATTTGAAAATATTTGTCAGCCAAGGACAAGTAATCCTGGACTTTATGAGGTGCATTCAAGGGAGCAACATTGAGGGTTGCGGGAGCTTCCATGTTTGGTTCTTGTGTTTTCAAACTGGAGGTTGGGTTTTTGTGAAAAAACTAGTCTAAATAGCAGTTCTGGGGCCTTTCTCTGAGAATTACAGACCGAAATTAACTTGAATTTAGCTCCTTGGGTAAAATTTATAGAGAAAAAATGCAATTTGCTGGGTTATTGGTAAAAAAGGGTAAATACCTAGGTATACAGAGGAAAACAGTGCAACTGTAGGTTGACCAACAAACTGTGGAGCAGGATGCTGGAGTGCTGGCCGGGTGGCGGAGTTGGACTTGATTTGCAATAAACTAGACGTAATTCGCATGCAACAGTGCTTGCAGTAAAAATTGGTGAAAATGACAGTTTATGGAGTTTTTAACAAAATTTGGCTTTCGCGGGGTTTTTAGCATTTTTGGTTAGATGACATCATCAGGATGTGACGTCTTGTCATTTCGTGGAAATATGGATGGTGACATGGTAGTGATGTCGCGAGGGGTCAGTGGGAGGGCGGTAAGTTTTTTGCCCCGCACTGCTTATGGGCTAAAGTGGTTTTGGACCGGGGAGGCGCGAGCAGCGCGGGTAGTCGACACACGTCCTAGTACGGGCGGTGATACCACCCATCCCCTGGGTGGTAAAGTTTGGCAGTTATGGGTTCATGATATGAGTGCCAACCATCGGAAGTGAGGGCACTGATCGGACGGTGGGAAGGCTTCGGAGGTGACAGATGGTTAATGCGCAAGGGCCCGACATATAAAAATTTGTTTTTAATGATGTTGGGGTGGATTTGACTGGTCTGCGGATTTAAGTTATTAATTAACGTGAGATTAATTAATCCTTCGAGCGTGTGGTGGGAAGGTTATCAGTAGGTTCCAAATGAACCAATTAATTCCTTATTTAACAAGTGATTACGGTTATAACTAACCGGGGGTGGGATATTAGTATTTTTGGGGTTTTCGACATATATTTATATAATATGGGAGGGGAACAAATTTACAGGGATTTAAATAATATATGTTAAAAAATATGAATTTTGAAATGAAACTGAAAGCGCCAAGTTTAATGTTAGGAAAATTAGGTTTAAATGGGAAAAGAGGGGTTTTTCACAAGAAATGTGGCTATTGTTCCTAAGTAACTAGAGCTCTACTCAGGCATTTGATGAAAAATGGGATGAGTGATCTTAAGGATATTAAGCAGATCTCAATACCTTTAGGGGGAAGTTAGTGAATGACTTGGGGGAAAGGATGGAGGCGAGTTAGTAATAAAATCTGCCCCACTTGAGTTGCATCCAAACATCTGCCATGGTACTTGTGATAATAGTGAAATGAACATTTTGAGAGACATAATCAATCACAAGTCTCATTCTGCATCTGCAACACCAAAAATACCTACCCAACCTACTTTGCCTAACATTTTTTCTTCTTTTTCATTTGGGTGCATTTGAACTGGAAAACCCCTCATAATTTTATTTCTTATCATTACATGATAAACCTATCTAAATCTACACTTATTTCTTCCAAGGGCTCAGATTGAACTGTTGAACTCCTTTGTTTCTCTACTTATCTATTTATCTGCCAAGATTGAACAGTTTGGACAGATCTTATTCTCTATCTCTAAAACCAGTAAATTGAAACATGAACTAGCCAAAATTAAACTGTTTTGCCATCCATCCATGTTAGCATAGATCAAAAAGCTGCACAGCATCAGATCTTTGCAAAAATATAACAGTAGTGGCATTTTGGACTTGCACACTTTCATGGTCCTTTGTTTGGGGTTCATTTCTTTCATTTTCTTGACCATTTCATTCTTCTTGCCCTTTGATTTTTCTTTTAGGGCATACCCTCTTTACATTTTTTAATTTTTTATTTTTTGATAATATGGAAAACCTTTGCAACCAGAAAAGGTATGAACATATTACAGAGCCTACCAATGTCAATCATGAAATATGACTCCTATTGCTATAGGAACCTAACAGAATAAACTGTAGTAGAAATAATAGATGGTGTGGTAGTGATGGAAAGTGTATTAATAACGTTGGAGGATTGAGTAGAAAGTTCAGCAGTCAGAGCAGTGTTAATGGATGATAGTGCTATGTTCAGAATATATTCATCAATTGATCTATTAGCTCTTTGAACTTCAAGGTCTGTAATAAAATCAAGATCTAGAACAGTTTCTTTAAGCACACTTTCAGATTTTGTTCTAAACAATGAGAGATCAAATTGCACATCAAAAGGTAAATCTTCTAAAAACAACCACTTACCAAGACATGAATTAGCTTTAACTAATGGTTTTTTATCAGCTAAACTTTCGTCTTTTTTGGATTTTTTTACAATTCTGTCTGGATCATCCATAATAGCAATAGGGTTTGGATCTGGGTTGGCCCTGGTATAATGAGTTTTCTTGGTAGCTAGAATTATAACTTTTTAATTTTTTTTTTAGTGTAAATTTTAAAACTGTTATATACCTAGGGGGGATAATATGGGGTACCAAGGGAGGTACCCAAGGTAATAATATAATAATGGGATGGGTCATAGTAATAAGTAAGGTGGTTAACCCATATCATGTAAGGGACCACAAGTAGTTAGTAATAATGTAATGGGCCCATGTTATTAGTGGATGGTATGAGGGAACCATGGTAATGATCCATGGTATTGCATGTATGAGGGCTATATAGAGGCTAGAGACTCCACATGGAGGATGTCAAGGAATAGTCAAGGAATATTGTGTGTACAAGCATACGGCTTGTGGAGTGCTCTCCTTCCTTAAGGAGTGAATGTATGGTGTTGCCCTACCTTAAGGGTTTGATAATAAAGAAGAATTTCTATCTTATTTCTTGGGTTTATTTCTACTGTCTTATATTTTCATATCAGAGCTATAACAAGTGGTATCAGAGCACTTTCTTGGGCAAAAAAGTGGAGAATTTTTTTACTTTTTTGCAGGATTTCGAGGGCGTCGAGTTTATAGATCAGATCTGTATGTTTTGGTGCAAGATCTGCAAAATCTAATTGCCGATCTGGATTCTATGTGAAAAAATACCTGATTTCAAAAAAGAAATCGGCTGAATCGGAGTCAGGATGAAGGAGATATCGTTGATCTAAAAATCAGTGGGGTTGAAGACAATTTTTCAGGGCAGCAAGTTTGCGGCATAGATCTGGACGTCCTGGTGCAAGATCTGCAAAATCTAATTATAGATCTGGATCCTATGTGAAAGGATACCCTATTTCAAAAAACAATCGGTCGAATCGGAGCCAGGATGAGGGAGATATCGCTGATTTAAAATCAACTCTTTTTGCAGAAATTTTGGGGACGACGAGAGAGTTGCAGCGCAGATCTGAAATTCTAGTGCCTAGATCAGAATTTCTATCACATGGGCAGATGTAGAATGGTTGTTCTATTTCCAAAAATATGTCATAATAGGCATTCTGAGCAATATTGACTAAACTGTGACAATTTCAAATTTTCGCCAAGTAAGTGAATTTTTTCAAAACCCTCTTCATGGCTTTTACATGAAAAGATAATGGTCCTACTATTGAAGAATACATAAAAAAACACAAGTCATTATGGGCACATAATTGCAGAACTTTTGTAGTGTTTAATTTTGAATATGAGGCAGCCACATGGTGGGGATTACTTAACCAAAAGAAGTGTTCCAACCTGCTCGATGAAGAATTTGAAAAATTACTTTTAGATAGATGGTCTCATGCCAGAAAACAAGATAAGGAGAAACATGTGGAGCTATTTCCTACTGGTATATCCTTATTACAGGTCCATGGATTGATTCAAAAGGAGAAGATCATTGTTTCTATAAATCCTAGTTGCAAGCATAATTTTATCAATGTTAACTTGGCAAAAAAATTGCAAATTCTAGTGAAACACATTGAAAATACACAAGTTGATGATGAGGATATTCAAATTTATAAAGATTTGAAGCTTTCTATGGATAAGTATGTGTTGCATGGTGATTTTTATACTTCAAAGATGGATAATATGGATATTGTTTTGGGATATCCTTGGATGGAATTTGCGGGTACTATCAATATTAATGTGCAGAAAAAATTCCTAAAGCTCTCGTATAAAAAAGAAGAAAATTACATTACGGGATATTTCCATTAATAAACAGGTAGATTCCAAGGAGGCTGAAGGAGAAGATGTTCCAGGGACTGACATATTAGATGATGAGCCAGTGATGATAGACAATAAAAAACAAACAGAGGCTGAAGTAGAAAAGGTTACAGGTGCTAATACATCAAAGGAGGGCTCAGTGGTTGAAGTCATATTGGAAAAGAAGACACCACAATGGGGACCACAGCAGGGTGAATCAAAGAAAAAGACACCGTGGGTTAAAACTTCAACATATCATCACCCACATCACCCCACAAGAAAACAACCAACAAGATGGAAACCAATTAGCCACAAGGAGAACAACCCCCGTATGATGGATGGCAAGGAGCGAAGATCCACCTACTACACATCAACACAGAAGATTTGCTATGGTCAACTTCCATCTCAAGCGTGCGAGGCACTAGCGACAGCAAGGGTTCACCTTTCTCTTGGATGGCTAGATGTACGTGCATGGTACTAGTGGACTACTCTTTTGAGTAGATCTTATTATTTATGTTCTTCCCATGTTTCAGGGATGAAACATGCTAAGGGGGGTGGAATGTTATATACCTAGGGGGGATAATATGGGGTACCAAGGGAGGTACCCAAGGTAATAATGTAATAATGGGATGGGCCATAGTAATAAATAAGGTGGTTAACCCATATCATGTAAGGGACCACAAGTAGTTAGTAATAATATAATGGGCCCATGGTATTAGTGGATGGTATGAGGGAACCATGGTAATGATCCATGGTATTGCATGTATGAGGCCTATATAGAGGCTAGAGACTCCACATGGAGGATGTTAAGGAATAGTCAAGGATTATTGTATGTACAAGCATATGGCTTGTGGAGTGCTCTCCTTCCTTAAGGAGTGAATGTATGGTGTTGCCCTACCTTAAGGGTTTGATAATAAAGAAGCAATTCTATCTTATTTCTTGGGTTTATTTCTACTGTCTTATATTTTCATATCAGAGTTATAACAAAAACTTCTGTAAAAACTGACTTTAAGGGGTTCAACATGATGATTAAGATTTCCTTAAATATTTAGGAGAATGAGGTTTTCTTCCCCATTATGGTCACCACTATGTTATCGCTCAAAACTTTTCCTTAGAAGTTTGGAAGAAGGGAAGGCTTCGAGGTAACCACAAACCAACTTTTAAGCATAGGCTCTAGCCAAACTATGGCTCAGAGAGGGCTCTCTCTATATAATTTAGCTATGTTTGCTTAGATATTAGGCTAGTTCTAGAGTTCAGGGGGGTTTTTTATTTGTACGAAGATTTGGTGGTGAAATCCTTAAAACGGGAAGATAAGTTGATGCCTTTAGACCATTGGGCAATGGAGTCAAAGAAGGGGCAACAAAACTGGAGTTAACTCACTAAATGGAATGTTCAAGGGGCAAGATAGTAGAGTGAAGTACAAATGTTTGGACTAAATGGTGAAATGAGTATTAATGGAGGTGAGAGGGTAATCAAGAATCCTTAGACTGAGGCTAAGAAGGGGGAACAATACTGAATCATGAGTAAAGGAAAAATTAAGAATCCTTTACTATAGACCAAAGAAGAAACTATGGAAGCTAAGGAGCAGTTAAGAATTCCCTAGCTAAGATAGTTTAAGAGAAAACATTAAGAATGTATAACAGTAAGACAGAGTGTATTTAAGAAAATTTTGAAATAATATTCAAGTTAAAACATTCAGACCTCTGAAACATTTAAGATTATGAAACAACTTTAAGAGAGATAAAACAACACAAAGAATTACTCATTTATACTCTGCTTTACACATGAATCCCTTGAAATATCTTATCTTTCTTCATCAATCCAGCATGATGGCCCAGTCAGTGATACAAAAGCTTTTACAGTCTTTGAACAAAATTCTATTGAAAGTATAAGAATCCACCCTACATACTTCGATTTATGAAGTATTTATAAAAAATGTTTTGACAAAATATCCCAAACTAACTTAGGAATTAATCTAGGAAATTCAAAATATCTTCTCGGAGGAAGATAGAGACAACTATTGAATTGTTTTCTTGTTGTCCCATTTATTGTGGTTTAGCTGGAAGTTTATTGTTTCTATGCTCTGTGCTGGCCAAAGGCTATTGTTTTCTATACTGATACTCTTTGACACGGATACTCTTTGACCCTGTAACCTTTGAATCTGATGCCCTTTTACCTCGTTGACTGTGTTTTTGAGTTTTAACCGTATTATGCTATAGTAAGTCAGTCAATTTTTCCCATTCTTGATCTGTTGGTAACCGAATACTCAACATTCTTTAGTAAGTTTCATCTGCCTGAGTGTATTTGGAAAATGAAGGCTTATTTACAAGTAGATGTTTTACCTCATGCTGGAGGTAAAATAGATTTTCAAAAGCACTATACAGTACCTTTCCTATTGGTACTCCTGAAACCTATGAAGTAGCCACTTGTTGTCTTGCTACATCCCTGATTTTGTCGTTGTAATCTCCTTGTTCCATAAGTTTATCATGAATGACTAAGGGATTAGGTAATCCATTTTCCTTTAGCTTATCCAACTTAGCCATGAACCTGTCAATGACTACTTGCATTTCCTTGCTCTTTTCCTCTAACTTATGTGTAAGGTCCCTCTTGGTGAGGACTTTCTTACCTCTAGAATAATAGTAGTCTTGTCTTCAATTTCTAGTTCCTGTAGTTGGTACTTGTTCTTTGAATTTTAGAACTGGATGAGTCTGGTAACATCTCTAGGCCTGTTGCCTAATTCTATCTTTACTTTCTCAATAGCCTCTATTATTAATATTATGAGATCAATTTGCTTGAATATGACTTGTATGGATGGCCAAATATCATTGTCAGAGTCAATGATATTGGCCCGTAGTTTTTCCTTGGCTTGTCCAAGTGGCTCCTTTAGTGTCAAGTCTCTTTCCATTAACCTCAAATTTTCCTTTATCCTTGCAACCTTTTGCTCCCCCTCTTTCTACATAATCTTGGCAAGCTTATCATCTATTTCTAAGCATGCCACCTATTCCTTTAGCTTGTTTATCTCGTTTTTCTGAATATACATTTCTTCCATGGCATGAACAAGCTTGGTTGATTCATCTGTTCTTATACCTGTTGTTGTTGTAGAAGCTGCTGATGTAGATGTTGCAGTGGTGATGGGAAAGGCAGTGCTTATAGGAGTTTTTGGAGCCAATGTAGCTGCCAATGTAGATGGTAATGCAATAGTCACTATAGGGATTATAGTTCCTGGTGTGGTCCCTACTTCACCTTGCTTTAATTGGATTAAGGTATCCAATTCCTTCTCCGTGCTCCTCGACTGATCATTCAGCTTGAGGACTAAATCCATTAAGTCCTCATGCTGAGTTTGAGACTGTAACACCTCCTGTGTTTGTGGATGAAGCAAGGAGGGTATCTTTAGTTGCTTCTTCAGTGAAGCAATGTCCTTGTTCTTTTGTTTTATTAACTCCTTTGTTGCTTTGATATCTTTGGGATCATGTCCCATCTCTATGATCAAGTCTTCCAAAGACTTGATTCTGTTATCCTTGGCTTGTGGTGAAGCCTGTTCAAGTTGATACTGAGTTGAGATATTGTTCAGGGAACTTTGCAGTTGATGAACAACTATGGACTTCCCTATTAGGGTGGAGTAGATAATTTCTCCATCCTGCTTGTGAAACTCTATTTGGTCCACAAGGTGAATATCCCTGGCCAACACCTCAAAATCAACTTTCTTATAGTTAGTGGGTGCCCTTGGTTGCTTCATAGTTGGTTGAATGAATGACACCTGCATCTTTCCCTCTTTGATGTCAAAGGCTAACATCAATCTACTCTGACCTGAAGTAGAAAGTTTGAAGAGCTGAGCACATGTCTCAACTTTCAACCTTTCATTCCTCATTAGTATCTCTCTGAATCTGTCTTTGATACTTTTATCTTGGTCGGCTAGCCTGCTGAAGGATTAGGCTTCTACACTCATTTGTCTCTATATCATATGGGTTCCTGAGAATGATGGGGGTTGTGTTTCCTCTGAAGGAACACTACCTTTACTCCTTTCTGGCTCAGAATCAATTATTTCAACTGAGCCATCGATGTCTTCCCGCTCTGACATAGGATTGAGTCTAGGCTTTTCGCTTTGGCCTCTTTCATATTGAACATTGAAGGCTTGTGTCCCTGAACTTGATCCTTCCTCCCTACCCCTTTTGGGATTTTTCTCCTCATTCAAAGGAGTCTGCATGATAGGGCAGTGCTCATTGCCCATTCCTGAGGTGGTACCTGCAGAAATGAATTTTCATCAAGTTGCTTTTCTTGATCTAATAATGTGTTTTCCGCAACAAATTCAGTATTTTCCCTGTCCTCTAAAATGTTTTCCAACCATTGTAATTGGTTGGCATACTTTTCTATCTCAGGGATGCAGTGATGGATATAGGGAGCCATCTTGTTTTTCTACCTTTTGCAGATGAAATCCAAGGGATCATATCTCCATATGAAGCTTTGTTTTAATTTTAATCTCTTAAGGATTAACTCTGCCTCCTTTCCAACTTCTTTTCTATTACAAATAAAATGATTGAGTTCGGCTTTTCTTTTGGCTGAGACAAAGTTTACCTCATCTGAATTTATTATCTGCCTGTATTACTATAGGAAAAATATCCTCATTGGGAGGTATTTAGGTAGTTTGTATGGGGCAAGATGACACCCATAAATCCTGATTCTAGTGTGGCTTTGGTACAAGTACCAATCTCCCACCTGATGATTGATGTTTAGATGAAGGACTCTCCTAATCTCAGGACTAATTCTTGGTGGAGGGGTTCCACTGAGCATGACCATCACAGGATGGACAAAGGAATCTATGAATTCATTATATGAATAGGGGGAGAATTATTGATGAGTTAATGGGGTCCAGAAGATGACTGATCTTGGTTGGCCCTTGCTGTCCAACTTTTGTAAGGTAAGTTGTAATTTATCTACTTGAAAGTATAGGAACATGTGGTATGGTACTGAGGAGTACTTGAAAACCCTTTCATTTCCCATTCTTGTGAACTAATCATGCATTCTGTTAGCTATGAATGTGGAAAAGTCATAAATGGTTTAGGAGGCTATCCTGGGGTATAGATGGAGATGAAAGCCGGGATGATTTCATCAATGTACTCACTTGTGGAGTAACCCAAAATACAAGATGTCATGGATACAATATTTCGACCCCAAGGAGAAAATATAGTTGCTACATATGGAGGGGGGTCTTTGGGGGTATACTTCTCTTCTATGATGAAGGTTTGGATCAATTGGGCAAATCTTGCAGAGCTGAGTTTGGGATAGAAGCCTAATAGGCCTCTAATTGAGAGGGGAGTTAGGTTTGGCCCTGGTTGGAGCTGCAACATCTTATTGATGGACACATGAGTGATGGTGAAAAGGAATTTTTGGTCATGAGACATGATGGTTCTATGACTGGGGACGTAGCAAGTACAACACATATGTACAATTTCAGGAAAGATGTGGACTTGGGGGAACTGGTACTTGGGCAAATTTGACTCCCAAAGGCCAATTTCATCAACATGGTTCAGGAACTTGTCCCTACTTTGGTAATGTATTTTGAGTAGGAGCTCTATGACAGTGATATCTTTTATCTGGAAATCTCTATTAGCTAAGGGAAGGTGGTCCAGGTCCAAATGGGGTGTGGAGATGGGTCTCATGTTCAATGCTATAGGGGTGGCAATAATTCGGTTCTTGTGGATTCAAAATAGGCTTTCTCAAGGTTGAATTAGGGTTTTTAGAGGTATCTTGGCAGTTTAAGAGTTTGAGTATTCAGCAAGGTATAGTATGGAGTCTATTGGAGTAATTTCAATTAATTTTTAAGTTTAACAAAATACTCAATGACTGGTCTAACTTGAAGTTGATAGGGCACTTGGTGAATTCAAGTTTAAATACCTAAAACCAAGGCAAATTGACTCTGAGCAAGGTAACTGGTAGCTGCAGTTGGTCAAAGGGTGCTTATGGAGGCTGCACGATTGACTGGGTGGTCTGTGGCATTCTCTAGAGCAAAATTTGCACGTGGGTTGATGACTTCGATGTTTTTCACGTGTCGTGCATGTGTACAGAAGCTTGCAGGCGAAAATTCAGCGAAAAAGACATTTTTGGGGCTTTTTGGCTTTTATATGGAAATAATGTTTTTTGGCGGGTATGGATCAATAGTGACTGATTTTTCGCATAGCGGGGAGGTGGTAAGTGGTTAATTTCTCACAAATTATGGGCGTTGAGTGGTATTTGGAAGGGGCCGCTCGATTCCACTCAGCAACTGACATGTCACTGGGTGATCTTGTGGAAAACAAATTTTTTGGGCTTGTCTCATCTGATGAATGATCATGCCTGAAATGGTTTCTGGGGCGTTAGATCTGGGCTTTCAAATCAGATGGTGGTTGAGGCGTGATTGCACATGGAGGTTAATGGGGGGCTCAGCACTTTAAATATAGCGGTATTGGGATTAATGGTGGATTAAGGCGAAATTAGGCCATCGAGGTTTTTAGCGAGGGCTTAATCAGGGTTTTTCCTAACTTAATCGCAAGTCGATTAGTTATTGGGATTTTGTCGGGTTTGATGTATTTTATAGTTTATATTTAAACTAGGGTAGAAGGATAGGTTTATATAGGTTAATATATATGGGAAAAGGGTTATTAATAGGAATTAATAATAGTCAAAAGCTAATATAAAAAACATCAGAAATGAATAGCACTAAGCATAATGTATTTTCTATGATTTGTTTGTTTTTCGCATATGTGCATTATAACTTAGGCTAAAGTATTTTTGTGGGTTATTTATATGAAAGGGGAATTTACATGGGGGTGATTACTTTCCCTAGGCAAATGATGTTTTAACCTTAGGAAAAGGGGTTTTATTAGGGAAATGAATAAAACGAAGGGGGGATGAAGTTTTATGAGGGGAATTTGGTACTTGGCATCCATAAGTCATTGAGCCGAGGGTTTGGTCTCTCTGGAAGTCAGAGAAATGTGCTGAGCCCCTTTGACTTAGAGTTTTTCAATACTTAGGACTTTATTATGGGAAATTAGTTAAGTAAATAAGTAAAATGAACAAGGGAAGATAATCAATTGACCTTGAAAATCCATCTTCATGCTTGATTGACCATTTACATTTGAAACTTATGATGAGATATGATAAATATGCTTTTTTCCCTATCACCATATTTCTGCAACCTTTCTTCTACTTACCCATCTATTTGTCCTACCATTTTTTTCTTCACTTTATTAGGGTGCATTTAGAATAGAAAATCCTTATCAAAACACTTTCTTTTCTTTTCACAAAGAAAACTATCTATTCTATCACTATATCATCCAAGGGCTGAAATTAAATTGATGAGCTCCTTTTATTTTACTATACCTAATTTAATGATCTGTCAAGATTACACAGTTTGGTCAGATTTTATTCTCTAACTATCAACATGAAATTTAAAGCATGACACAACCAAGATTAAATAGTTTGATTACCCTGAATTGTGGCATGAATCACAAGATACACAAAATCATTATTTTGCATAAAGTAACTAGTAGTGGCATTTAGACTTGCACACCTTCATGGTCTCTTTTTGTTTTTCTGGGGTTCATATTTTCCACTTTTCTGGACCTTTTTCTTTATTCTATTTGTCCTTTAATTTTTCTTTTAGGACATACCCTCTTTTCATTTTTTATTTTTCAATATGGAAAACATTTGCAGAAAGCAAAGGCATGTACATATTACAAGGCTTAACCTTAGCCATTCAAAATTATGACTCCTATTAGTATAGGAACCTAATAGTGGCTCCACTTTGGGATGGCATTTCCTTTTGAAATTTAAAGAATTTGAGATCAGTGGCCTTGGAATTTTGACTTTAGTTACCTTGTGATTTGTCACCTTTCAACCTACTTTATTCATACTTATGATAATAAGTCCTTAAAAGCTTAGGGCCTTCTCTCTAGGCTTCAACTCTAAAGGTTTACCATCCAATCCAAACTAGACTTTTTCAAAATAAAATATACACACATGGGAAATAACAATTAGTAACTAGGTTCTATGTAATGTTTGAGCATTCGACCATTCACTGGTCCTCCTCCTTCTTAAGCACCATCTAGTCCTTTAAGGAAGAAAGCATTGTTCCCTCTATAAGCATAAATGACATAGGGGCCCTTCCATAGGAAATAGAATTTTCCATGATTACCCTTATCTTCCCTTCTCGAGTCCCACTTTAGTACTTTATCACCTAAGTAGAAATCATATGCCTTGGTCCTTCTATCAAAAACCTTTTTGATCTTTTCCTGTACAACTTGAGATCTGTTGTAGACCTCTTCTTTGGTTTGCTGGAGATGAATAGTCTAGTTAATTCTCCTCTAGATATCATTTGGTTTAGATTGTAGTTCTTGGAGCATCTTCATCGCTGGTACTCCCAAAGAGGATGGAAAACCAACTTCCATGCCATAAACTTGTTGATAGGGAGATGTACCAATTGACTTCTTGGTAGTCAGTCTATCAGCCCATAATGCTTTGACTAACTTCTTGTTCCATGTTTTCTTATTATCTTTCAGTAACTTCTTAACAATGTTCACCAGGCTTTCGTTTGAAGATTTTTCTAGTCCATTTCCTTGAGGGTAGTAGGCCGTAGAATGACCTAGGGTGATGTGATACTTATTGCAGAATTCTATCATTCATTTGGATTTAGAAGCTTTTGCATTATCAGTAATGAGCTTGGTTGGGCATCCAAATCTAGATAGAATGTTGGCTTCAAGGAAGTTAATGGTAACAGTATCTATGGCTTGCCTTGAAGGTATGGCCTCTATCCATTTTGTGAAATATTCTGTGGCTATGAGGATCCACTTATGTTGGGCAGAGGAGGGCGGGTGAATTTCACCAATGAAGTCTAAACCCCATTGTTGAAAAGGTACTTCAGTAGTGATTGGTTTAAGGGGTAATGGTAGAAGTTTTCTTTTCCCTTCAAAAATTTGACACTTGTGACAAGAGGTCACAAATCTCTTGACATCAGAGAATAAAGTTGGCCAATAGAAACCTGACCTTAAGATTTTATCTGTAGTGGTTCTCCAATAGAGGTGTCCACCACAGTCACCTGCATGAAATTCTTGTAGAACTTTGTCAGCCTCATCTTTTATCAAACATTTAAAGAGATTTCCTTCATGATCTTTCCGAAACAAAGCATTATGAAGTATACAGAATTTCAAGAATTTCATTTTTTAAATCCTACCTTTGTTTCTAGATAATCTAGGAGGAGCTTGTAAGTTTAGTAAAATGTAATTGATATCAGCATACCATGGTGATTCGCCAAGGCTTGACTGATCAGTGGAGCCGCCATCTCGCCTCCTTCATCTAGTGCAACAATAAGGTTTATGTCTAAGGCCTGACAATTCAACTCAACCATAAGTTTGGCTAAGCCTTGGCCCTTGATTAATTTTGTGGGTTTGATCTATATATCATACTCTAAGATAGTAGCAATCCATTTTGCCCTTTTCCCATCAGGACCTTCCTGAGTCAGGATGTCTTTAACTACAGAATTGGGAACATAGGTTACTATATGAGAATACAAAATATATACCCTAAAATCTTTGATAGCTTTGAATAAAGCCAATGCTTGTTTCTCCATTATGATGTATTTTAAGGGAGCATCTCTTAAGGCTTTGCTAAAGAAAGCAATGGGTTGTTCATATCCTTGGCCATTTTTCTGCAGTAAAATTGCAGCTATTGTATGCTCAGAAGTAAAGGAAAACAAAATGAAATCCCTATTAAATTTGGGACTAACTAATACCAGGGGTTTTGTCAGGGCTAGCTTGATGTCTTCAAATGATTTCTTAGCTTCGACAGTCCAACTTAAGGTTGAATCTTTTTTCAACATGTT
This sequence comes from Pinus taeda, assembly GCA_000404065.3. Taxonomy (NCBI): domain Eukaryota; kingdom Viridiplantae; phylum Streptophyta; class Pinopsida; order Pinales; family Pinaceae; genus Pinus; species Pinus taeda. Next base: position 3,083 of record APFE030912155.1, on the reverse strand, counting down.
ATTTAGTGCTCTAATTAACTCTTATAGGTTAGAAATAAATCTTCTAAGGAAGTTAATCTTTCCTAAAAATGCTTATAGTTCTCTGATATTCTTAGGTAGTTGTATCAGCTAGATGGCTTCAATTCTTGCAAGATCTATTCTTATGCCATCTTTAGAAATGATATGCCTTAACAATTTCCCTTCTTTGAATCCAAATAAAGATTTCTTGGCGTTCAAGGGGATGCCATACTCTCTGAATTTTATAAATACCTGCCTTAGATGATCTAGATGTTGATTGTCTGATTTTGAGAAAACAATAATATCATCAAGATATATTAGAAGGAAATCATGGATTTCTTTGGCAAAGTCTATATCCATAGCCCTCTAGAAAGTGGCCCCTGCATTCATTAGCCCAAAAGGCATTTTGACATACATAAAGGTGCCCCAAGGAGTGGTAAAATTAGTCTTCAGTTGGTCGTGAGGGTGAACCAAAATTTGATTGTAACCAAAAAACCCATCTAGTAATGAGATTTTGGTTGACCCAACTACCCTTTGTAAGATGTGGTCCATTTTGGGAAGAGGGTAATTGTCTTTAAGTGATGCTTTATTAAGGTTTTTGAGATCTACACAGAGTTTGATCTCACCAGTTTTCTTCTTGGTTAGGACCAAGTTTGAGACCCATTCAGAATACCTTATTAGTGCAATTATATTGGCATCATACATTATCTTAATTTTTTTTTCTATTGAAGGTAATAAGACAGGATTAATTCTCCTAAGCTTTTGTTTGAAAGGTTTTTGATTCTCTTTGAGAGGAATTGTGTGTTGGATGATGCTCGTGTCATAGGATTTAAGGTCCTCATAGCTCCAAGCAAATATATCATGAAATTCTTTCAATATCTCAATGTATTTCACCTTTTTTGTTGAAGAGAGTGACTTTGATAGTTTGATTAGCTTGGGATTGTCTTCAGTGCCTATGTTACACTCTTCAATATCAGATTTTAATGGTTCCATTTTAGGCTTCCTAGGAACATCATTTGAATCAAATAAGTCTTCGAGAGGGGTTAAACCTTTTGGTAAGAAATTATCCTTGAGATTAATTACTTCGCTTTCTTCATTAATTGTTTCATCAATCTCAACTTGTTTTGGGTTGTTTATATTTGACCTTGTGAATTTAGTGGGATTGAAACTATATACTTCATTACCTTCTAGCTCATTTATTGTTACTTCATCCCTAGAGTCAAAATCTATGGATGTATTAGTATCTATATTACTATGTGCAAATTCTTCTTCTAAAGTTAAGAAGTTGTTTACCTATCTATCATTTGAAAATACTTGCCAGTTCTACACATTATCTGGGATTGAAGGTCTGTGCCTGACCTCAACAGTGTACTGATGGTTAGGTTGGAAGGGTAACCTATAGGTACTGGAAAACATTACAAAACTATGGGCTTGGATAGTGTGCTTCCGAGCAACTACTGCAAGCCGTGTTTCTAGAAAAGTATTGAGTATTTCTATAATGGTTCCTCTATAATAACCTAATCTAGTGTCTTTAGTCATATATACACCCTTAATCTAATTTACCACTAGCTCTGAGTCTCCTATGACTGAAACTCTTTGAGCATCTAAATTCCTAACTACCTTGAGACCTAGAATCAAAGCCTCATACTTGGCCATATTATTGGTACATCTGAAATTTAAGCTATAGGCATGGTCCTTTGAGTTATTGTTTTCTAAATTATATATCCATACTCCTACTCCTGCTCCTAACTTATTTACAGAGCCACCAAATTCTAAATGCCATAAGATTTCATGTACATAGTTCTTATCATCAGTATCCCATTTATCTTTATTTCTAGCAACCTGACTACTTTCTTCATTGCATAATTTTGAAGCCTCTTTAAATTCATTAGTAGTGGAAACTGTAATTTCTTTTGGTTTTCTGCAACAACATTGTTAGGATTTTCATTTGGTGTTTGATCAATGTTTAACATAATAAAAGAGTCCACATCTGAATGCATGGAGTAGATGGGATAGTTTTGAGGTCAATCTTGGCTTCTTACATTGTATTTCATGAAAATTTCTCTATACAGTTTCTTGGGCTATCCAAACACGGAAATTGTGGCATATGACATATCTAGTTGGAGGTATCCTTGAAGCTTGGCTCCCTAAGATCTAGATAATAGCATGTCGTATTTTGGTGGGATGTCAGCCACTACAATGTCCATAAGGATGCTCTTGGCGGATATTGTATTGAAGTAACACACAAATCTTTGATTAACCCTAGACATTCTACTTGACTTGAATCAAAGGAGAACAAGTCTTTGTAAGGTCTAATAATGTCTAGATTCAATTTTTCCATTACTGATTTGGCATTAGGCTGTGAGAAGCCCCAAAATCTAACATGGCATTGTGTAGTATTTTCTCATGAATATTAAGGCTAATGTAATAAGGTGGAACTCCTCCTCCTTGTGGTTTGCCATTAACATTTGGTCCAAATATTAATTCTAGTTTATCATCAAACAAGTTAATTGTGTCTCCATTTTTAGTAATGTTCAGGGTCTGATTTACCTGTTATTTGTAAGTTTCATTTTTAACTAGTTCAGTCAACGGGACTGAAATTTTCAGCTTGGATATCTTTGCTCCCAAACTGAATGATGAGGAAGGGTTTTAGAACTTTGAAATAGGGTTTTGAGTGGAATTATCTTCCTTTTGTTTACTTGGGATTTCCCTATGGAGAATTTCAGATCTAACATTATAGGTTTTTCTCTCTAGTTCTTTAAGTGGAACTGATGTGGATGGTTGCTCAACAAAGGGTTGGTTGGCATTTATTTCTTCAATGATGGGACTAGGGGGATTTTGGTTTGATCTAGGGAGGATTTGAAGTACCTTCGAAGTAGGAACATTATTTGTTATTTTGGGTTGATTTGTCAATGCTTTCTTAGTTTGGTCAAGAGGACCAACATTATTTTTACTTATCAAGTTATATTGTTTGTGCACTTCAAATATGGCAAAGTCATATCCTTGTTTATAGTCAAATGACCCTCCAGATCGAGTTTGAAGCTATTGTAACATATGCAATTCTTCCTCATCCTGGGAGAGAAATA
>APFE030912154.1:0-11776 GCA_000404065.3 Pinus taeda | reverse complement strand
GCTCATAAATAGTAAAAATAAGTAATGTATAAGCTAAATATATATACATTTAAAATTATATGGAAAAATATTCTTAACCACACAGATTTACTCTCACTTTGCCATGGGTATTCCTACTCTATAAATAGGTCTTTTTACAATACCATGGGCCAATACCATGGCTTATCAATTCTCCATACCGAAAAAACCATCATTCACTTCATATATCACTTAGTCATATTCCATTTAAAAGAATAATAATCAAATTAGTTAAAATGGAAAAATGACACAACTACTTTCAAGATAAATCTCAGTCTTTAATTTGTGTATACTACTATAAATATTCTAAAATATTTAGCACATTTTAAATATTCTACTATCCACTTAATAATTATTGATAACTAAATTAAAATGCAAGAAACTCCATTCCAAAATAAGCACACATATCCATAATTTATTCAATTTTTTAACTATAAACGAGTATTTTAATAATAATACTATAAATTAAAATAATAATAAATTTTCAAAATGAATAAATACCATAATAATAAATTTTAAGCATCAATATATTTATAGAATGCAAAATCATATTTAATATAAATAATAGTTACATAAAAAATTCCCATATAATAATAATAGTTAATATTTATTTATATTGAATCAACATTAAAATTTTAATTTTATAAAACCAAAATTATTATAAGTATAAATTTTAAAATTGCAAATACACATTCAATTTATTAGGAACAATAAAACTAATTTAAATTAATTTTTAAAACTAATAAGATAATGTAATATTAAAACTTTTGTTTATATATATATATATATATTATATATATATATTTCTTATCTTTCATGATTTTTAGAATAAAAATGTCTAAAAGATAAACCATAATATTTATATAACATTATAAATAAAACAAAATTCTCAACCTTCTTAATAAAAATGCAAATTAAAATTTTAAATATATTAAAATTTATATAACTTTTAAAATTTAAACAATATTTCAAAAATAATTTTATTTAAACTTAAATTATATATTAAATGTTCAAAAATTTTTTAAATTAATTAAAAAAATAAGTTAAAAAAAATTATTTATAATATATAAATATACAAAATATGAAATATTTATGTATGATGCATTGAAGAAAGCATATTTTATTAGTTTATGGAATATTGTTATACATATTAATGGTGATATGTAATATACTTTTGAGGTATAGTTTCATTGGTTAGTATGTGATGTAGTATTGGCTAGTTTAGGTTCAAACCTCATGGGAAGAATGAGGACGAAAGCTATTTTGGGTGAATTAAACTTCTGAAGATACATCTCTTTATGGGTGACAATTAACATTTTTCCATAAAAAATAAAAAACTATATTTATTTTTAAAATTCCTAAAAAAAATGAAATAAAAACATCCAATTATTTTTAGCATCATTTTCAAACCATTAATATAATTCAAAGTGAGTAAAAAACATTAGAAGGTAACAAAATATATATGAAAACATTCACAATTATACTGGCTCAATACACATAGGATAAAAGGTTAATTTAAAAACTTCACATAAGAGACTTAGAATACATATTAAATATTGCATTGCATGCACAATATAGAAGCTCAAATGACTATGATAATGATTAGCAATAAATAATGGCTATCAAGCTCTCGCCATAAATCATAGAAAGCTTAAAAGTATAAAAAAATATTGGTTTAACCTTTAAAGTTTTTTTAAAGTTATCTAATAATATCTCTTCATTACTCAAATAATTTTGAAAGAGATATTCATAAGAGACTATTCTTTTCATTATTTAGTTGAAGATAAGTTTTTTCAATAATTTTCATGGTACTCATGTTTCTGTTATAATTAAAATTGCTTTTACAAGAGATCTTTTGAAATCCACTAGCTACTTCAAAGCAAAATGTAATTGAATACATTGAAAATATGTAGATAGACTAAATGTGACTATTCAAAAGAGTACCAACTACAACACAACTAACCACACCAACCTTATCTCAAATCACACCAAAATTATCTCAATTTTGGGACATTTAAATGCACATTCTTGAAATGGTCAAGGAAAATGATTTTTCCACATTTGTTGGCAGTTGCTTCTATGGAATATTTGGTTTAGTGAAATGGTCAAGAAGATTGATGTTTCCACATTTGTTGGTCATTTCTTCCATGAAAAATTTGGTTTTAGTGAGATGGTAAAAAATTTGGTGTTACCATATTTGTTGGGCATCTCTTTAGTGTTAAACGATACAATCAAGAAGTTTAGAGATACACCGGACAAATTAAAATCTATACAATTACTTTATGGGCAATGCCTATGGATATTGGTAAAATTGTTAAAGTAATATGAGAAAAGGTGGAACCATACAAATCAAGATAATGAACAATAATTTTTCTTGATGAGATCTTATTCCAAAAGCCTTGAAGCAGCTTAGTTATTACACTTTCAAGAATTACGCTCCATTCTCAACATTTAAACACAATTTTATACTAGAATAATTGTCTACTCTTTATAGTAATGAAACATGCTTGTAATTTAAAAAAAACACAGATTATAAAAAGTAAAATTATAAAAATAAAATTATAATGCCCCTTAAATAAATCAATCATTCATCAATCATTCCAATATATGTGTAAGTCAATGGATAGTAATTAAATTGGAAAAAAATGAAACTCTACAGTTTCCCTACGCCAAGTCTCTTCGTGAAGTTTCAAAGATTGGTTCGTGCTTATGCTAGATTCATAGCATTTCAATTATTTTAAAAACAGTAGGAAGCAACTACATTGTGGTCCACATAAAACTTTTGAATTTGAAAATGAAACGTTGGGAGATGACCATATTTTATGTTTCTCGATGACGTGGTCATAGATGTCCTTGATTTCTATCAACTGTCTAACAGACTCTGGACTCTAAAGTGGATAGAGTCGTGTCTGCTACCTTCTTGTTCCCGTACCACGTGAAAGTTACGGGCAGGGTGTCCGGCGGTGAAAGTTTCCGACCACAAACAATTTCTAACGTTAGTCTATGTAAACGGAGGCAGGCCGAGAGGTGGGCCTAATCGGGCCACTTAAGCGGATGCCAAGAACGTGCAATGGGAATAAGGGTTGCCCATATATATATTTCCCATGTCTTTTTTGGTTTCCGTTACTTCCCACACTTTTTAAAGGTTTCCATCGACTCCCAATTTTCATAATTTCCATAATATATGACGCCATTATCCGAGTGTCATTATTAGAGGGATAGATTGTTTTTTGAATATAACAAACTCCACGATCACGTTTTCGTTTCTGTTGTACACGAGTCCATACATACTGGAGTGTAATAAAATTCACGATCATGTTTCTGTTGTACACGCACCCATACATACTTGAGTGTAACATGCTGTTTTTGTTAGATAATATAACGAACATTGGCAGACTGTAATGGGTTGCTTTCTTGTCAGAATTTATAACAAACTACACGTGCTCACTACTGGGCATTAATTAGTTTGAAGTTTCACACTAGGCATAAATTATAACAAACTTGACCTATAACGAACGCGAACGAACCAGGCATTGTCAGTAAAGAATATACCGTTTCTTGTCAGAGTTGATAACAAACTACGCGCCCACTATTCGGCATAAATTCGTTTGAAGGTTTAATGAACGAACGCGAACGAACCGGGCATTGTCAGTAAAGAATAGAGTTGATAACAAACTACGCGCCCACTATTCGGCATAAATTCGTTTGAAGGTTTAATGAACATTAATTGGCATAAATTCGTTTGAATGTTGGATGAACTCAACCACCTACTAGTCGCATTAATTGTAATTGTCTCAGACACCAACTAATTACGCATCTGCGTTTAATCCTTTGACTTGTTACAATATAATGGACAAAAGATGTTGCTATAACGTATTGTATAAATATTTTGACTTGTTACAATACTGGTAAGGCTTCTCGTGTGACATAAATCCTTTGACAGGTCACAATTATTCATGCGCACACTAAATTCTTGCATGTAACTAGTCTTTTCTAAGTTACAAGTTTGACAAGCTTCCGAATGAGACAATCTTCACGTATTACAGGTACAGGTATAGTTGTTTAATATTTCAAATTAAATTTATTTTTTTAAAGCATCGAGACCAGTCCTCCGCAAGGCTTTGGAAGTAGGGTAAGCAATAAACAATATGACTATGATCTTTAGTGCAACATAATGTTTTAAATGAATTTTTATTATTTATGAGCTTTTGCATGTGATGTTGATATAATGTTTTTGGAGACTATTTATGGAACTTTCTTATAGGACATTAATTATATTAGTTTTTTAAGGCCAGTTGTAGGGATTTAAATTTGAAAATTGTTTTCTTATTTTCTACAATTGGTTGAAAGTGCAAAAAAGCAAAAATAGCCATCTCACTGTTAAATTTAGCAAATATTAATTACATTATTGAAATTTAAAAGAAAGAAAAAGACAAGAGCAATATTTAGAAAGAAGAAAATAATTACATTCTTGAATATATATATGAGCTCTAAACCCAATCCTTTTCTTGAATTTAAGAATTAGTAATTAGATTTTTGAAACACAAAAACTTAACACCGAAATTTAGAAAGGATAATTCTAATTGCATTTTGGAATGTTTCAAAAATAAAATTTAAAAGAAATAAAATTTAAAAAAGCTAAAATGATTCTGAAAAAAAAATGTTAAAAAAATGTTGGTAAAATAAAAAAATAAGTGAATTGCTTTCATGAAAGTGCACAGAAAATGTACAAAGTTAATGGATAAATTTAAGAGTTGAATCTCTATATAGCGGCCCACTCCATGGACTTCTCTGAAACATTATCTACACAACATCTCAATGACATCTCCAATAATGAGAATGAATCCACATAATTATGAATAAGCAAATAGAATTAGTATGAATTAGTATTTTTTTGTGATATAGTAAAATTGTTAAAATAAAATTTAAAGATAGTTTGTTTCATAGCAAAAATCCCTATTAAAATTAGTATGGATTAATAGTATTATTCTTTAATAGTGCACTATGATCTTTAACACAATGATTTCTAGAAACTATGCACCCTAGTACAGTGCCACGATAAAGACATTATAACTCTAAAAGTCATTCTACACATCAACTTTAATACTTAGCATATTAACTATAACTTATATGTACTTAAAGTGGCTTGACACAGTGAAGATAAAGATGAATCAAGTGTAGTTCCTTTAAATTAAATTCCATGAAAAGGGAATATAAAAAATGTTGTGTTATGCACATGATATTTTGACTATTGACATTGACCGAAAGCATTTTATGGGATTCAACTATGGTAATGATATTGATGAGTACTCATAATTATCCCATTATATGATATGATAATGGCCTATATTTTTTTAGATAACTTTAGGCCTTAATGTTTGTGTGTCAAGCCCATTTTAGCTATTATGCTTACAATTTCACAACATTAATTTTATGTATATCAGATTTTATAAAACAATATGATATTTTCCACTTTCTCCCTCGATGCACTAAAATTAACAAAGTATAGATATGTTTTTCCAAATTTAATTATATGTATTGCAATGTTGATTGGATTCTATAAAAATACCAAAACTGATGACTTCCACAAGGTACACATTGTGATTATCATTACTTTTTCCTTATTTCCGAGTAGAAATCTGAATTATCCTCGGAGGTAGTATAGATAAGATCCAATTGTTGCTTCAGCGTATCTATAGAAAAATATGCGAGATTCACTAAAGTAAATGTTCTGAGGATTTTTCTTATATTATTTTTTAGCATTCAATTTTTAATTGTATGTCTTGATTTTCAATTGCAAAAAGTATTTTTTCTTACATAAAAAGGTGATTAGAGAAGTGGAAGATATCAACTAAGAACAATAGCCCAAAAGAGAAATCACCTCATTCAAAAGAGAATAAACTAAGAAAGAGATAATAGAATTAATGTTATTCTTGTTATGATGAGGAGTTAATGGAGACATATATTGATATCCCTACTATCATAAAAATGGTAAGGGTTACTTCTATAACATCCTTCTGTAAATTTGGAGTAAACATATTGTGCTACATAATTTGTTAGCATGTATTAAATGATAGAAGTGATTGTAGGAAGTAGAATCATTACGTGACACAACAACATCCAAAAAAAATATTTGAAGAAATTTCAACACACTAGCCATAGATATTATAGGTACTTTAGTTTTCCTACCTCAAACGACATGGCTCCAGTGAGAAAATTGTCGGTTAAGTTAAGCTATAAAAGATTCAGAAGATTTCTTAAGAATCATGGAATTTCAGCATTGAGGAGATCAGAGAAAATATTTAAGACTTGCAACTCTAGTAGTTGGTTGAAGGTGGCATGGATCGAACTGTTCAAGTTATTTCTGGAGTGATCTAGATGCTTATGGCATGAAATCTCAGAGACAATGTCTAAGAGTAAGAGTCCTCCATGGCTATGATTGTGTGATAAACCCAAATTATGGAGGTTAACTCTTCTTCTCAATTGCACGGGACTACTACTTGAATCATTGATGTAATTTCAAATATGTGTGTTGATTTTTAATTAGAGTGAGGTAAGCCATGATGACAGCCTACTATTTGTTGGGATGAACAATCTCTTCCCAACCCAACTTGATAGCGAGAAATGTTTGGTGTAGTGATTGTCCAACTCCTCATAGAGACATCTTAAGTTACTTATTGTTTCCAAATTTTCATTAAGCAGTTACCGAAAATATTATTTTTAAATTTCCATTAAAAATTTTGTGTGCAACATTGTGATTTCCATGAGAAAACATCCAACCTAACATGCAAGAGTTTAATTGAGTTAAAATATTCACTTCTTGGAGATAAGTTTTCAATGTGTTAATTTGAAACACATTTGAAATAGTTAGTCATATAATATTCGTATAAAACTAACAAATACTAATATAAAATATCTCATTATATATTTATCTAAATTAATTTATATTCTAATATTATTTTCTCCAAATATTGACTAAGAGATGATCAAAACATATTTGAGGTCCATCGACCACTAAGGATATCAGGTAGGGAAATTCAATTGCCAGCAAGGTATAGGGATCATGGTCTTATAACTAGTATGTTAAATGTTGTTGAACACACTAATTATAAATAAGAAAGTCAATATGATGAGTGGATAATATCCATGGAAGAGGAATATGAGTCAATACTTAAGAACAAAAATTGGGATTTAGTTGAATTACCTGAAGGCAAACAATGGTACTATAGACAAATGTAAACCTAGGTTGGTGGCAAAGGGTTATTCACAGAAGGAAGGCATAGATTATGAGGAAACCTTCACCCATGTAGCTAAATTAAACACAATTAGAATGGTAATTGATTTAGCTACTATAAATCATTGGATGATACACAAACTAGATGTGAAACATGTTTTCTAAAATGGTGAATTGAAAGAAGAAGTGTATTTAATCCAACCTAAGGGGTTTGTGAAACAATGGAGGAACATTTAGTCTGTAGATTGAGAAAAACATTATATTTTTTATAACAGGAACTGAGGTCATGGTATGATAAAATTGATTCTTTTTTCCTGCACCATAGTTATAATCAGAGAAAGAACGACCCTACTATGTATATTGTGTTTGATGAAAATGAGGTAAATTGTTTTGATTTCTTTATATGTAGATGATATTATTATTATAGAAAATGGATATGATCTCATTAAAGAAATCAAAATTTAGATGTTAGAGGATTTTGATATGGCAAACCTTGGAGATTTACACTATTATTTGGGTCTTGAATTCTGGAGGGACTCTGGATAGACTCTTTTGTCTCAAGAAATTATGTGAGGAGCTTATTGAAAAAGTTCAACATGTATCAGTGAAAAGCTTCCTTAGTGTTGTTACAATAGAATCTTAAACTCCATAGTGATGATGGTTCTCAGTAGGTGGATTCAACACTATAGAGACAGCTAGTTGGGAGTTTGATTTATCTAACTACAACTAGACCTGATTTAGCTTTTGCAGTAAACTCTTTGGCGCAATCTATGTCAAAGCCTCTTGAGAGTCATTGGGTGGAAAAGAAAGGCATCTTAGGGTATATTCAAGGAACCTTCGACTTTGGTATTAAATATACTGATTCATTTGATGTTATATTGACATGTTTTCCAGATTCAGATTGGGCTGGAAATCTGAATGATAGATGATACATAACATGTTATGCATTCAACATTGGGTCCAAGGCCATTCCATTGAGCAACAAGAAGAAGAACAATGTATCCTTGTCTTTAGAAGAAGCAGAGTATCAAGTAGTTTGTGCAACAATGTTTAAGGAAGTTTGGTTGAGGAGACTTCTTCATGATGCCAGAGGAGAAAAAAAGGATCCTACAATTATCAAATGTGACAATCAAATCTCAAGCAAACTTGCAAACAATCGAGTGTTTCATAAAAACTCAAAGCATAGTGATACATAGTTTCACTTTGTTAGAGAGAATGTTTAGTCAAAACAAATTTATATTGAATATTGTAATACTTGTGATAATGTTGCAGAAATTTTTATTAATCCCCTTGGATGAATTAAATTTGAGTTATTTAAGGAGATGTTGGGAGAACTAGTGAATCCTTTCTCCATTAAGGGGGAGTGTTGAAATTAATGTAGAATGTATTATTGGAGAGAGTTCGTTCATTAATTGTCTGTGAGGCTTAGTTTAGGAATTAGTTCCTACAATATAGGTGATTGTTCTAACTCTCGTACTTTCATGTAAACTAGTATTCTTGACGATTTATGATGAATATGTAGAGTGTTCTGCTAGAGGAAGTATCCAAGTGAAGCTCCTCACATGTGATCTGCACAGTTTGAGAATATATCTTGTTTTATTCTATTTTTTAAAATTTACAATGAGTGACTATTAGCTAACTAGTTGATGGGTCATATACATAAATAATTTATCTATATAAGGGGATTAGAGTAGTAGTCAAACAAAATTAGTGTTATTTTTAAGAAGACTAGTTATCTATCCCAAAAAAATATATGACAAGATGATAGATGTTAATAGACACATTATTGTAAACTAAAAAGACTCCATATATCAAGAGAGAATCATTTAGCAATTTTCGAGCGTAGGAGAGGAGCAAAAGTTAATAATTTGCAGAAATAAGAAAAATTAGTTGCTTCCTTGAGAGTAGATTCATTTCAATAAGTGTGGTTCTATTTTTTTTTGTATAACATACAATAATCCATTTGACAACATGTGGAGGTTTCTTTGTAGGCTCTGAATATTTAAAAGAAAATTTGATTTGAGAGTGTAATTATTGCCATATCACAATTATTCTTTTTCTCTTCATTTCTATATGTGTGATTATTGCGTGTATAGAAATATTTATTTATGTCATCAGCTAAGTCTAGATCTGATTTATTTAATTAAAATAAACATATAATAATAGTCATATAGGACATAAAAATTAGGGTTTATGATTTAGGGTTTATAACATTTTAGTAAATTCTTTTAATAAGCACTTAAATACATGTTACAAATATTTGTTAACATGTTATAAAATTCTTATGCTTTAGCGTTCAAGGTTTATGGTTTATAACACTTTAGCAAATGTTTTTAATACACACTTAAATAAAAGTAACAAAACACTCTTTAAAATGTTATAAATTTATTAGGGTTTAGGTTATATGGTATAAGGTATATGTTTTAGGGTTTGGCGTTTAGGGTATAGGGTTTATGGTTTAGGGTTTATCACACTTTAGTAAATTGTTTGAATTAACACATAAGTAAAAGTTACACAACACTTTTTGAAATGTTATCAAAGGCTTAGGGTTTAGCATTTATGGTTTAGTTTTTTGGTTTAGCGTTTATAGTTTAGGGTTTAGTTTTTATGGTTTAGGGTTTATAACACCTTAGTAAATTATTTTGATAAAAAATTAAATAAAAGTTACAAAACTCTTTTTAGAATGCTATAAAATTCTTAGGGTTTATGGCTTATAAGACTATAGTAAATTCTTATAATAAAGACTTTTTAAAATGTTATAAATTGCTTAGGGTTTAGGGATAAGAGTCTAGGTTTTATGAAGCTTTGGTAAATCCTCTTAGTAAACACTTAAATAACAGTTAGAATTTTTTTAAGATGCTATAAAATGCTTAGGGTTTAGGGTTTAGGGTTTAGGGTTTATGATTTCACGTTTGGTGTTTAGAGTTTAGGGTTTATGGTTTATAATGCTTTAGTAAATGATTTTAATAAACACTTAAATAGAAGTTACAATATGTTTTTTAAAATGTTATGAAATTATTAGGATTTATCATTTAGGGTTTATGGTTTATGGTTAGGGTTTAGAGTTTAGGGCTTATGGTTTTAGGTTTAGAGTTTACAGTTTAGGGTTTAGGGTTTGTGGTTTACAGTTTAGGGTTCACGGTTTACAACACTTTAGTAAATTCTTTTAATAGACACTTAAATAAAAATTACAAAACCCTTTTTAAAATGTTATAAAATGTTTAGGGTTTAAGGTTTAATGTTTATAGTTTGGTGTTTAGGGTTTAAGGTTTAGGGTTTAGGATTTATGATTTAGGGTTTAGGGTTTAGGGCTTAAGGTTTGGGGTTTTGGGTTTATGTTTAGGGTTTAGTGTTTAGGGTCTACAACATTTTTGTAAATTCTTTGAATAAACACTGAAATAAAAGTTACAAGACAGTTTTTAAAATGTTATAAAAAGGTTAGGGTTTAGGTTTTAGGGTTTGGGGTTTGGGGTTAAGATTTTAGAGTTTAGGTTTTAGGGTTTAGGGTTTATGTTTTTATGTTTAGGGTTTATTGTTTTGTGTTTATGGTTTAGGGTTTATAACTCTTTAGTAAATTCTTTTAATAAACACATAAATAAAAGTTACAAAATTCTTCTTAAACTATCATAAAATTCTTAGATTTATGGTTTAGGGTTTAGGCCTTGGGGTTTAGGGTTTAGGGTTTAGGGTTTATGTTTTTGGGTTTAGGTTTTAGGGTGTATGGTTTAAGGTTTATAACAATTTATTAAATTCTTTTAATAAAAACTTAAATAAAAGTTAAAAAACACTTTTAAAAATGTTATAAGATGCCTATAGTTTAGGGTTTACTTTATAGGCTTTATAAAACTTTCTTAAGTTCTTTTAATAAAAACTTAAATAAAAGTTACAAAACGCTTGTTAAAATGTTATAAAATTCTTGGGGTTTAGGGATGGGGTTTAGGGTTTAGGGTTTGGGATTGATAACACTTTGAAAAATTCCTTTATAAGAACATAAAAATAAGTTACAAAACACTTGTTAAAATGTTATAAAATTCTTAGGCTTTATTGTTTAGGATTTTAAGTTCTATAAAATGCTCATGGTTTAGGGTTTGAGGTTTACAACACTTTAGTAAATGCTTTTAATAACCACTCAAAAAAAGGTAAGAAAATGGTTGTTAAAAAGTTATAAAATACTTAGGGTTTAGAGTTTATGCTTTATGCTTTAGGGTTTGGGTTTAAGATGTTATAAAATGCTTATAGTTTAGGATTTAGGGTTTAGGGTTTAGGGTTTAGGTCTCATAACACTTCAATAAATTATTTTAATAAACACTTAAAAAAAGGTTAAAAAACACTTTTTAAAATGTTATAAAATGCACAGCGTTTCAAGTTTAAAATGTTATAAAATCCTTAAGGTTTAGGTTTGAGGGACACTTTAGTAAATTCTTTTAATAAACACTTTAAAAAAGTTACAAAACAGTTGTTAAAATTTTATAAAATTCTTAGGGTGTAGATTTTAGGGTTTATGGCTTATAACACTTCAATAAA
>APFE030912133.1:0-10028 GCA_000404065.3 Pinus taeda | reverse complement strand
TTTCCTAGATCCTTTAGTAGCTACTGTTATCGGGAAATCTAGTGTCTATGCAGAGCTGCTAGTCCCACTAAGATGGGTAGCTACCTTATAAACAAACAGATTAAAGTTTCTTTTGTTTTCCTTTAGGAGACGTAGATAGGAGAGGAGGAAATAATACTAACCTCAATCTTTCACTTGGTTCCCTACTTATTCCTTATCCCCTCTGATAGATCTTTGCCACTCCTTCCTTGATTACTCTGCTTCAAAGAGTACATGTAAAGTCAAAGAAACATAATACCTTCAAAGTGCACAGATCTACAATCGTAAACAATATAGGACTAGATATATATTGACCACACAAATGCATATATTATGAGACATACAAGAATGTGGAGGAAAACATGAATAGCTTTATTGATATAAAGATTAGAAGAGAGGATTACAACCCATTGATCTAACCCAATGTCATCCTCCCAGCATGAAAGTCCTTCTTCACCTCATGAAAACCTTAGATCACCCAACACTATGATGTTCCACCAGGAAACCAACACACTTCCTTACAAGATACAAGATTCCAGCCTTTGGATCTCTCGGATGAGGGATCCATATATAGATGATTACAGGGGGTGAGTGAGCTTCTCGGATTTTGATTAGTGTCTTCTCTTTGATAGTTCTTGATTCCACTTGGAGATTCATGATCTCTTACTCATCCCTGGGCGAATTCAGAGAGGCAAGTGTCACAAGAGAAGTTTCTGGAAGATTCCATGATCATCCACCTCGCAAATTGTCTCTGCCATTTGTCTACCCTAACCCATCGTACCCTACAGAAGGGAGTTTTAGTATTCATCACACTTTTTGCATGTCGCATGTGAGATATATCACACCCTTTGGACTAAGTAGTCTGTATGGTCTAGTTTTGACCAGTTCTAAGCAATTTTTTGTGGAGAACTTCTGGGAGATGATGTAATCAGGTGACCTTGTTCCTTTAGGGTATGAAACAACATTTTTAGGGACTCAGAAGCCCTTGGTTTATGGACATATATGATTGGGGTTGCAATTCCCAAATATGTCTATAACAGTTGCCCCCTAAAGCATGAGGTTGAAAATCTTTTGATGTCGAGTGAAATGCTTTATCATGAGAATCCAAGGTTTTTCGAACTAGAAGGCGACGTGTAATAAGGTACAATACAACACATTATCTTCATAACATTTTCATGATCTAGTTGAGGCGGGCATTCCCATGCTCAGCTTTATAAATTCATTTTCATGTACATAGGATAGACAACCGTCTGTGTGGCAGACTGATGATTCTGATAGAGCCATCATCCTTTGATTCAAATGATCATCTGTGCAGCAATGATGTGCATTTGATGTCTTTATTTTCTTGAATATATTGCAGCCCGAATGGGTGAAAGTAGATCTGGGGTCTTCAAACTCATCCAATCTTCGCCCGAAGTACAAGTCGGTCCATGTGAAAAAATTTCTGGAGATGAACATGGAAAGAGATCACCTGATTACCAGCCAATGATGTAAGTTGTTAACAGGCATGAGAGGAATCACCAATAATGATGATGACCCTCAAGGTAATACAGTACAATTTTCATGGTGTGAAAATGGGACTTGGCATCGCACACCACGCAAAATCTTTCAGTCGAAGGCCATTGATGTAAACCTATCGCCGGAAGTGAGAAACTTGCCATTGAGGCATGCAAGCTTCAAAGTACTCAAAAGGTTCTTCCTAGATCGACTTCTTGGATAATGAGTTGTCGTCGACAAGAAGTAACCCATCATAGGAGGGCCTTAATGAATCCCACATCTACAACATGGAACAAAGCAAATGATTTTGCAAAGGTGAAAACGATCTAATGATATAGGGTTCAGGGTGGTGCTCACAAAAGAATAAAGGGCGAAAGTATTGCAGTGGATGAGACACAAGCTGGGTTGGTGAATTCTCTGATCGACTTCTCCTGAACATATAGGCAACACTGAAATGGATTGGTATGATTAACCCCAAAGATGGATCATCTGACGGACCAATGGTATTATGACCGGTGAAAGGAATAACCCAACCCGACTCAATCATGGTGATGGAGTGAAAGTGTCATGTTCGAGAGTGAGTCGCTACCAATAAATTTTGTTCAAGTTTTCTTCCTGAATTTTTCCCCAGTCATTGCTAACTAGTACCTCTTTATTTTTTATCAAGCTTGAGGAGGATAACATGTGCTTGTTATATAATTTTCCCTTCAAGCAAAACCATCGTTATGTTTTAATGAGCCTAGCAACAATGAAACTTGTTCTTGTCTCTATGGACAACTTTGTTGCTATTGGTTTTAATGAGTTTAACGACAAAGAAAACTCGGTCCTTTTTCAATTTTAGAGAGTTTGAAAAGGGATGGAAAGGAAACTCTAGTAATCCTTTTTCGTCATATAATCCCCTAAGTCCGAGAAATATTTGATAATTTTAATGAGCCGAAAAAGACAAGCACTCGATATTTTTGTGTAATAATAAAAATATTAAAATCTAGAGGAGGGATAGCACTTGTGATAGCTTTAACGAGATAAAGGGGCTAATTGCTCGGGAATATTTTCATATTTTACGACTCAGATGAAAAGAGACTCATTTTTTAAGGAATGAGTGATATTTTCGAGTAGCACCTGATTCTAGGTAAGGTTTGGAATTTTCCAATCACGACAATGTCACAAGGATGGCTAACAGAATCACTCGTCATAGTTGTTCCTAAAAAGGGTAAACAATCAAATGGAGGCGTATGATCGGCTAAAATAGAGTGGAGGTGATGGTAAGAACACGACCAGGGCTCAAAATCTGATGATAATGCATTCGGAATGCTTATTTACCATAGGCTGGTTTTTTTTTTAATGAGCTTAAACTTTGGGGGAACATTTGCTCATCGCTTAGGTTTAATTTTTAACGAGATTGAACTTTGCATAAAAACTACTCATGCTAGTTGTATAATAAGGATGTCTCATTGATAGGTTCCATTTTTATGGAGCTTGCACCACTCGAAGCTTTGCTCCGTATATTTTCTTTATGTGAGCTAGGAACGACCAATCCTATGAGTTTAAAGGGTCGAGAATCTACAAATTAAGAAAATAAATGGTCGCTCTTCACTTGCATGCAAAATGGTTTGCATGCCCCCAAGTATAGTGAAATAGAGTTTCTAGGCTACCATATAGAAGTTCTTGCATTTGCAAGATAGTTTCCATCTACGTAGTAGACAGAAACACTTCCCAGCTCAGTCCATTTGAACAAAGGTGATTCTAGCTCCAACCACCTAACCTTGGTGAGGGAATCTTATTCTCGTCTATTCCCATTTTCCTAAATGGACGGGTGTCACACTAGCCATATATCCTTCACGGAAACCTACCCTATACCTAAAGTTTCCCTGCCAAAGCAGACCAAGGTGCATGCCCCCTGGGTTTTAGTCATGGCCACCGAATTACTCATGCTCTTCAGGTGGACGGACTCGAGATTGATGATACATTCCTTCCGTGAAAAGACCAGTTAGGGATGGCATTTTACTATTAGCTATGTGTGAGCCGGGGAATGAAATCTGGTCCACGAGCTAGACCACTTGGCCTTCATGCGGAAAACACATTACTCGAAAGAGTGAGGAGACAATGGCTCCCATGCTATAAGTAGAGTCATGCCCAAGGAGCAGATTATAATATAAAGGTCATCGGACTACCATTACGTTCAGATACACGGTTTTCCCTCTCAAAGTTATAGGCAAAATTGGAAGGATCCCTAATGGTCGACTTGTTCCTTTGTCAAAGCCTATTAGGTTTCACATCTCAGGTAGAAGTGATGGCGAACCAAGGGCTTTCCAAGTAGTTCAGGAAAGGATACTCATAGAATCCCCTTCATCTATGATGGTACCGACCATGATCATTCTGTAAGCTTGTACAATGATTTGAAATGGTACATCTCGATGATAGTGGTCCTCTTTGCAAATGACACATGGAGATTTGGGTTTGGATGGTGCAGTGTGTGGATTTTCGTTAGATGATGCACGGTTACCCCTTTTTGCCTTTGGCTCCTTCTTTTTCTTCCCCTTCTCCTTCTCCTTTCTTCTTCTTCTTAGGTACTTGGTTTTTAGCTTTACCAACTTCACCAAGTGAAGAGGAAGGAGGGGAGGGAGAAACAAGGGAAGCAGAAGGTTGGGGGGTAACTCTAGTATTATTTAGTTGTTGACTTGATTGCTCAGGAATCGTGGTGTTTTGAATGACAGAGGTCGAGAAGAGCCATATTGGAAAGCTGATTGTCAGTCCTGGGAGGGACAATGTGGCCATATGAGGTGCACCGACATCTCCCCAAGAGGAGAACGGACTAGGATTTCCTCCAAGGGGAAATACTTGGTTAGTGGACTCCATTTTCCTCAACCTAAGATGAGTGAGGGAATAGTGACGTTATTCTGATTAAAATAAATTTTATGACGCTTTGACACAACTTGCTTTTTCAATTTTTAAGAGTCAACAAAAATCTAAAGACGACTCTATTTGCCTTCGATTTTTAATGAGCTTGAAGTGACAAGTGCTGAGAGGGACATTCTCATTTAAGGAGTCTAAAAAGGAATGAAAGAGACTGCTCTGGAAATCTAGACAGAGGGATTACCAAACCAATTGCAAAACTGTAGAATACTTTTTACGGTACGGAAATCAATCTTCCTGAATGTTGTGTTCTGTGCATTGCGATCGATAGGGTAGTAGACACGGATTCCTAAGGATAAAGGATATAGTCTATTATGGTCTCCCAATATATATTCAATGGTATGTGGGAGCACAAGCTCATATTGGCACTTGCCATATCAAAGAGGAGGAATCACCCAACCTACAATGAAAGCGATAGTTACAAGGCTTTACGATGCCATAATACATCTCTACCCTAGACTTCTAAATGTTGTGCGTTAGGTTCCAAACTGTTTTTATGTTCATTGAATTTATTTTTCAGTTGATCTTTCTTAAGACGTTTTCCTTTGAGGTTCACCGCATGATGTAGATATACAATTCCAAAAATGCAATCTAAGATGATAAGGAGTCATTTAATCTTCTTTTTCCAACGAAAATCCTAGCTACTAAGGAAAGAGAAGCGAGATTCTTTCAACATACAGCAGAGAGCACACACTAGATGCACTTTCCTAAATCAAAATCAACAAGCAGTCTAAATGAAAATGCACATGCATGTATTTGTTTTCACTTTCGTAATGTGTGAATGACCAAAATAATGCTAAGTATAAATCTGAATCATTTCAAGTGAGAGTACTAACGATTTTCGGTTCAAAAGACGAAAGGAAGATAATGAATACACTTTGCGATTCTGAATTGAAAATTGTTTTCGACACTTGAAAAACTATTAATTCAAATCAAATACAAGAGTAATAGTGTAATTGACCATCAAGAATAGTAGGATTATTTTCCTTGACTGAAAACGACACTTGCGACACTTCCAAATAAAAAGACGACAGTTTGATTACACTACTTCTTTGTAAAGGAGGACCGTAAATGGCGAACAGTACATAAAAACATTTACAATTCTTTGTACAATGGAGGCTGAATGATGCAAAGGAAGGGAGTTTCCACAGTGGTATACTAGCCACAAACAAAAAACTCCTGACTGAAGAGAGTGAACAAAAAACCAAAATCTGGAAGCAAAAGAAGTCTTATCTGATCATCACACCTATAACATAGGGAAAGAGCGATGCATCTCACCTACTGCACACGCGAGGTGTGATGCATCCAGATTCCCAAGAGGAGAAGGTGCGATGGTCCAGGGACGAGACTTAAACTTCGTTCTTCGTTACAGTTTGCAGCTTAGTTCAGGGATTTAAGCCAAGATAATGATAGTCAGTAAATGCAAATTACAGGGGTTGATCTAATGAGGCTACTTTAGCCACCACCAGGGAAATTAGGATGTTTGCAAATCAATTGTTCAGTTTATAAACAAAACACGGAGATAGACTAAAGCAGCATTGATCTACTTTGCACTAATGTAGTTTGAAGGCTAGCTGGCTTGACTTCAGGTTCCGTCTGTCATTTATAAAGTAAGCAAATATAGACAAGCAAAAAATATATCCGCTCCCCAAGAGAGTCACCATTTTGTTATCTAGAAATCTAGCGTCTATGCAAAGCTTCTAGTCCCACTAAGACGGGTAGCTATCTTAGAAACAAACATATTAAAGTTACTTTCATTTTCAGAAGTAGATAGGAGAGGAGCAAAGAATACCAACCTCAATCTTTCATTTGGTTCCCTGCTTGTTCCTTCTCCCCTCCGACGGATCTTTGTCACTCCTTCCTTGATTACTCCGTTTCAAAGAGTACTTGTAAAGTCAAAGTAGCATAATACCTTCAAAGTGCAAAGATCTACAATCATAAACAATATAGGACCAGATATATATTGACCACACAAATGCATATATTATCAGACATATTAGAATGTGGAGGAAAACGCGAATAGCTTTATTGATATAAAGATTACAAGAGAGGATTACAAACCATTGATCTAACCGAGTGTCATCCTCCCAGCATGAAGGCCCTTCTTCACCTCATGAAAAGATTAGATCACCCAACACTATGATGTTCCAACAGGAAACCAACAACACTTCCTTACAAGATACGAGATTCCAGCCTTTGGATCTCTGGGATGAGGGATCCATATATAGATGATTGCAGGGGGGTGAGTCAACTTCTTGGATTTTGATTAGTGTCCTCTCTGTGATAGTTCTTGATTCCACTTGGAGATTCATGATCTCTTACTCATCCCTCAGCAAATTCAGAGAGGCAAGTGTCACAGGAGAAGTTTCTGGAAGATTCCATGATCATCCACCTCACAAACTATCTCTACTATTTGTCTACTCTCACCCATCGCACCCTATAGAAGGGCTTTTCAGTATGCATCGCACTTTTTGCATGTGGCAGGTGAGATGCATTGCACCCTTTGCACTGAGGAGTCTGTATGGTCCAGTTTTGACCAATTCTGAGCAGTTTTCTATGGAGAACTTCTAGGAGATGATGTAATCAGCTGACCATGTTCCTTTAGGGTATGAAACAAGACTTTTAGGGACTTAGAAGCCCTTAGTTTATGGACATATATGATTGGGGTTGCAGTTCCAAAATATGTCTATAACCTCTACCCATGGGGCGACGCATTGGCTTCCAACAGCTACTCTCGAAATGCTACACCGTTTAAGGTACAAGCTAATTTTGAAATCCCCATATTCGAGGGTCAGATGACGCAGATGTTGTCGATAAATGGTTAAATCTGCTAGAGGTTTATTTTTCTGTTCATGAATTTTCGAGTAGGGAAAAGATTATTTTTCGCTCTTCTCAAAGCAGCCCCCCACGTCAAGGACTCGTGGG
This sequence comes from Pinus taeda, assembly GCA_000404065.3. Lineage (NCBI taxonomy): Eukaryota > Viridiplantae > Streptophyta > Pinopsida > Pinales > Pinaceae > Pinus > Pinus taeda. The sequence continues at coordinate 2,675 of APFE030912133.1, read as the reverse complement.
AAACCTACTGTGAGTAGATGGATGAAAGTATAGGCTCACAATGTTCCACCACACCCACTTGGAATTCATTCTAGGGTGCCATCAAGGAGCAGTACTACCTTGTCGAAAGCTATGAGATTAATACATAAAGTGGACCATGCTACAGTAGGGAAGGGACCAAGACGTGCTAGAGTTTACCAATATTTTCCATACCCTTTGCACAAAGTTGGGTATCAAGGATTCAAAGGAGCATTTGGTACTCAAATACCACGGATGCCTCCACAAGTACATCCAGGAAGAAATAGAATTCCTAAACATCTCCTCGCTTAGCATACTGATATGCCATCAAGGTTGAGAAAAAGTTTAAAGAGAGCAAGTGAGAGTTTGGATCTGGGAATCTGAAGCAAGGGAAAGGTTCCCCCAAACCGTAGAACAAAGGATAAAGCCAAGGTAGAGTAGCCTAAGACAACCCAAGAAAGCTGCAAGAAAATAACAACGTCGTGAAGCCAAAAAAGGATAGGAGAAAGTGGTGTGAGTTCCATAAGAGTTCCACTCACAACACAAGTGAGTGTTGGACCAAGCAGTCACTCATGGTCGAGCTAAGGGTTTTAGAATCAGATGCATGTTCTAACTCTGGGTGAGAACCCGACAAGGGGAATGAAAAAGGGAAGCAGATTATTGATGCAGAGCCCAATGCCACCATTACCAACACAAAGATACAGAATGAAGAACGTGAAGATCCAGAGGAGGAGGAGCATATCTTCCACTCCGAGATGTGGGTAAAGGGCTCCCTGCTACAGTTCATTGTTGATAGCGATAGCCAAAAGAACCTCATTCCGGCAGGGGTCGTGAAGTGGCTGGGCTTACCGACCATAGCACATCCACAACCATACAGCATCGGGTGGCTTCACTAAGGACGGGATCTTCGTGTGAGCTAACATTGTCACCTTCCATACAGCATCAAGCCCTTCATGGATAAGGTATTATGTGAGATTTATCCCCTTGAAGTTTGTGATGTATTATTAGGACAACCATACTTGTGGAAGCGACATGTTGTGTATGAATGAAGGCCCCGTGTTGTTATTATTACTTTGGGAAATAAGTTGTACAAGATACCAGAGGTAGCACCACCTACCATCATCTCTTTGGTTACTACAAAACAATGCAATAAACTCATTTCCAAAACCGGTAAATCTATTTTCTTGATGATACGCCCTCAAGGAAAGAAGAATGCGGTGGCCACGAGCTCTAGACAAGGCCCCTTTGCACGAAAACTACAGATGGAAAAGGTCGCGGAGAAGTACGAGGACATCTTCGCCTCCCACGCAGGGGTTCCTTTGCACTGTGAGGTCAAGAACTCCATCGATCTGACCCGAGGTGCACCGATGCCCAATGGACCAATCTATTGGTGCTCCATTCTAGAGAACGATGAAATCAAGAGGTAGATTTAGGAGCTGCTACAGAAAGGTCACCTCCGTTGGATTTCATCGCCCTGTGGGAGCCAGATCCTATTGGTACAGAATAAGGATGGGACTTAGAGACTCTGTATTAACTATCGGGTGCTGAACAAGATCACTGACTATAATAAGTAGCCAATCCCACAGATTGATGACCTCCTAGACCAACCAAAGGGGGAAAAATATTTAGCAAGATTGGTTTGAGGTCAGGATATCACCAAGTACCAATCAAACCCTCTCATGTGTGGAAGACTGCCTTTAAATCCAAGGAGTGCCTTTTTGAATGGTTGGTTATGCCTTTGAGATTGACGAATGCTCCTCCAACCTTCATGAGGCTAATGGATGACATCTTGTGGCCATTCACCAACTCATTTGTAGTGGTATACTTGGATAACATCCTCATCTTCAGCGAGAGTGGGGAATAGCGCCTCCACCACATCCGACAGGTTCTCCAAACACTACAGAAACACAAGTTATGTGCCAATTTGGAGAAATGTAATTTTGGCATGACCCAGGTTCAGTATCTTGAATACATTGTTGATGAATAGGGGGTGCATGTGGATCTAGCCAAGATCCAATTCATTCAGGATTGGCCATCTCCAACCACTCTCATAGAGCTCTGCAGCTTTCTAGATCTTGCCAACTTCTACCGCAAGTTCGTGTTAGGATTTTCTCATATCACTTGGCCCTTGAGTCAAGTCACCAAGGGAGGAGTGCAAACAAAATTGTTTTGGTCTGAATCTCAACTGAAGGCATTCACAAATTTGAAATATCGCCTATCCTCGACACCAGTGCTCACATTACCACACATGCAGCAACCATTTGAGGTCAAAATAGATGCCTTTGACTATGATATTGGGGTAGTCCTTACCCAACACGGACATCGAGTGGAATATCATAGTGAGACACTTTGAGACACAATCGATAATTATCCCACTTATTACGAAGAGATGTATTCCGTTGTGAAGGCCTCCCAACAATGGAAGCATTACATTTTGGGGAAGGAAATGGTCATCCACACAAACCACTGACCCTTATAGTTCATACAGACCCAAGGGAAATTACAGAATGATCATCATGAGAAGTGGTCCACATACTTGCAACAATTCTATTTGAATATCAAGTATAAGAAGGGCAGCACCAATAATGTTGCAGATTGCCTCAGTTGACCACCGATCACGGAATTAACCACCGTGATCAAATAATGTGGGCACGAGACCTCTCATTTGCAACTTCTCT
>APFE030912115.1:119072-157297 GCA_000404065.3 Pinus taeda | reverse complement strand
GAAGGCCTATTTATTGTTGAGAAACAATGGAAAACCCTTAACATCCCAAAACCTAACCCTAGAAGATGAAATGCCAAATTGTGGGCCCCATTTTGGGTAAGTTGGTACATCAACTTCTCGAGGTCGTAACTTTGGCACCCGATCTTCATTTCACGCGTACAATATCTTGTTAGAAAGATCTATCTGAGCCCTACAACTTTAGGGAGAGAAACATCAGTCCATGGACCCATGTTGCTCCTAGATTTCCCAAAAATCGTCGTTTAGGGCCTCAAAACGGTTTCGGAAGTTTAGGACCCGAAAAATTGTTAAAAATAGTAAATTGTGCTACAATTACAGAAACTGAAAAACTAAAAGAAACAGTTGTGGGGGTACAAGTGGGATAGGTGGGTGGCCACCAACATCCACCTGGATCACACTCCTAGTACAAATGTAGAAAAGGAAACAAAAGGCCAAGATGCCATTATAATTGGAGACTCACCACCTTCAAGCAACAAGTTTGTTACATCTCCTATTGGAACTTCATCCTCGCAAGACCATAAATATATAGAGTTGGGTTCACAAAATATCAAAGGAGAGAAGGAAAAGAGTGTTTTTGATAGGTATAGAGAGATCAGACTTAAGAATGAAATTATTAAGAACAACACCTGCAATCAATTTTGGAAGCAGACTTCCAGCTCACAGAACAGGTTATTATCGGTTTTTAACACAAAGGAGGGAAAGATGCAGATGGCTTTTCTTGAGGCCCATATTCCACATCCAAAGACATCAAGAGATTACAAGAGTACTACTTTTGAATTCAGCACCGTAGATATCCATCCCATTTATCAAATGGAGATGCATAAATAGACTAGTGAGATGATTTCTTCTACATTAACTAATATTGCCATACCATTGTCTAAGTTGCAAGTTTCATATGCCAACATTCAGTCCCAGTTGAAAATGGAATAGGTATCCTCCTTAGTAAAGGACAATAGGATCAAATATTTGGAAGATTTAGTAATCAAGATAGGATATGATCCTAAGGATATAAATGTTGTAGAGGAGATCATTAAGAAGAAAAATCTAGACATTGCAACATTGAGAAAGCAGCTGAAACTGCCAGCCACAGAGGATCCCTTGGCTAAGGACATTGAAGAAAATGAAACACAGAACATTGACATGATGAAGCTGATCATAGAGCAGAATATTCAGATTGGACCAATGGAGGCAGAAATGGACAAAATGATTAAAGAGAAAGAGCAGAGTCAAAGGATGGCCTTAGTCCCCTTGGATGCCATAACCATCACTTAGATCCTAGCTACAGGAACAACAACTACAACAATTTCTTCAACTCAAACTACAATTGATGAACATGCGACAAAGACATTGGAGAATATGTTAATCCAGTGAGAAGAAATTAAGAAATTGCAAGGACAACTCAAATCTCTAGAAGAATAGAAGGCCAGAGTTGAGGCTTCTTGTCTAGTTGAAGTGCAGAAGTCACAAAGGTTGCTAGAGAGGTTACAGAATGTGGAAAAGGATACATCCATTGGTCAGACCTTGGCCCAAGCTAAGGAAACCATTTGGATGGGTATTCTTGATTCTATGAAGGAGATATGGCCATGTATCCAAACCATTTTTGAATAGAAAGAATTGATACAAAAGGCCACTGAAACCATTGTTCAGGTAAGGGAAAAGCTGAGAGATATGCCTTCAGAAACCTCCAATATCATCAAATTCCTAAATTCAAAGGCTAAATATGAACATGAAGAATTAGGAATTAGTGACAGGATTGCCACCATCTTGGAAGTCAAAAAATTCTTGACTAAAAGAAATCTTATTGATCAACTGGAGGAAAGATGTGAAACACTAGAGCTGGGAGTGAACAGGTTTTCCAACAGGATTGAAGTATTGATTCAGAAAGGGTTGCCCAACATATATGTGATTAATGATAAGCTGATAACTTAAGAAAATTATATTCTGAAGATGAAGGAAGTGGCCAGAAGCAACATCAAATTCAGTGGGATAAAAGGCAGTATGACAACAAGAGCATTTTTAGAAACCATGGAAAATGAATTCTATATCCAAAATGAGGTAAAACATGTCTTCCTAGTAAAACCAATATTTTCCAAATATACTGAGATTGATGAGATTTATTGGAGGGCAATTAAATTAACCATACCAGATGAAAAAAGGCGGGAAGAACTTTGTGATTTACTGGATTAGAAGGTAATTCAGATGCAGTAAAAACAACAACCAACACATCAACACAACACAGTTTTGAGGCTGATTCATTAATCGAATCCACCAAAACAGAGCCACCTCTTCATGCAGTTGTTTACCTCACTTATCTTTCTACTAAAGATCAATTTTATTGTTTAGAATTATGTTAATAATACACCGTCGGTTGAGACAACAATTTTGTAATTATTTGTATAAATACTTCACAGTTTGAAGTATTAAGGGTTTATTTTTGAATATAATTTTCCTCTGCAAAAATTTGTAATTAACTAGTTGCTAGACGCATCAATAATATAATAACATTTTCACAGGATTCATGTGGTTTACCAAATGGTGATGTTTTTCTTCAGTTTATGTGTTTGATCACTATTTTCTTTCTGTGTAATTTCTAAAAATCTTAATTACTTAATAGAAAATGTGATGAATAGGATATGTTACACATAGCACCCTATTCTGGCTGTTAGTAATTTACATGTTTTCTACTGAAGTCAAATTAATGAATTCTTAATTGCTCCTTAATTTCTATTGAATCTTACATTTTTGTTTTCTCATAATTCATTTAAATTTATGAAAAATCCAATTAGTGCAACCTAGATTGCCTTGTGAAACTTCTCTAAAATTTGATGCAAATCCAGTTAAATTTTTAGACTCCATAGCCCAATGGAATTATAACAATTAAATCAAAACAATCAATACAGTAATAACTAGCCTAAAATTTACATAAAACAAAGCTAGAGAGATCCCACTCTAAAGCTGGCAGGGCTAGATCCCAGCTTCCAAAGTGGTTTTGGATGTTGCCATATGTGTTTAATCCCTCAACCTCAAAAACACAAAACGACAACATAGTGGTGACTCCATTGGGGAAGAATACTTTTTGAAATTGAAAGATAATTATTCCCTAGTATTCAATCAATATTTCAATAAATTAAAGCTCTTATATCATAATGAAATACATGATCTAAGATTGTAATCTTGTATATATTCAAGTGTGTTATTAATTTTGATTCTATTAGCTGCGTGATAAGTTTTCAATAGACTTGGCTCCTAAAAGAATTTTCACTAGAGCTCACCCAGATCCCAACCTTGCTAAATTTTTAGATAATTCAGAGAAATTAGTGAGAAAGAAAAGTATTACAAAGAGTCAGGGTAGTAATAGTCCTTTATCTGGGTTCAACTCTCTTCATGAGAACCGTCCTTTGTCTAGGTCTAATTCTCTTCCTGAGGAGTTTCAAATTATTCAAGATATAGAGTTTGATTTTCATTTCTAACATAGTTTGTTCAGATCAAAATATGAGAGCTTTGTAGGTTAGATTGTCATTGATGAAGCTATATTGCAACCATATATACCCCAAACTCAGCCTCCCGAATTAGATCCTGATCTACAATATCTACAACAATTTGATAAATTACAGGATCTAGTCTCAGTTTTGAATCAAGCCATTAAAGAATCTTATATTCAACAATCAGTTGAATATTCAGCTTTAACAATTACAACAACTTGTTTGTCTACCTAGTCCTCCCAGACTTTCAATCTGCAACCCCCTAGTCCTACTCATTCTATAGTCTCTACTTCTTCACCTATAATATCTCAGACTGTTGTTCCTACTATCCCTGTAGTTATCACAACTACACCTTCTACAGGTCCATCTTCCAGTCAAATTCTCACACTAGTTATGGCAGTTAGGTATGCACCTTTGGTGTTACCAAGCCAGCTAAATGTTATGCCTGCAGACTATCAATGAAAAATTCTAATATTTGATAACACTGGTTCTCATACCGCTCAACAACACGTAGACAAAATTAATGATGTCTTTGACCTTCAAGAAGTAGATGAGGCCAATGTAAAGATGAGATTGTTTGCTCAAAGTTTAGGAGGTGATGTCAAAAAATGGTTTAGGAGTTTACCTGCAGGAAGTATAGCCAACCTTAATGCATTCCATCAAACTTTCTTCGCTAGATGGGAAATCAAGAAAAATCCACTTCAACTCCTAAATGAATACAAAAGACTTAAAATAAAACCCAATGAATCCGTGGAGGAATATTGTGAACGGTTTAATATTGTTTACAATGCAATACCCACAAACATCAAACCCTCCCCTGGTCTAGCGTTAATTGATTTTCTTGATGGTTTTGATGTAGACATGGAGTATCAACTTAGAGAGAGAGACCCGGTAACTTTAGAAGATATTCAAGCCAATGCTATTAAAGTTGAAGCTAACATATTAGCCAAGAAGGCCAAACTAAAATCTAAATGTAGGGTTACCATTAAAGAAGAGCCTTCCACTTCTACTTCTGATCATAAAAATGATAACCTAGTGAGGGTAGTCGAAAAGATGATGCAAAGAGTAAACATAAATGATCAAGCTCAAATGAGAGAAAATCAAATTGCTCCTCAAAATAGGAATCAAAACTTCAGAAGAAATGTTCCCCAGATCAAACAATGAGAGAAAAAGGGTCTAGACCAGCAAGTTCAACCTCCTTTTCAGGAAAACTATACTGACGATGAGGGAAATATTATTGAAGGTTTAGACGACAGTCAAATAAATCTGATGGGAACAAATGATGATGAATCTGTTTCTCTCACTCAGGAGGAGCAAGAACTTTTCCTCCTAACTCAAACCGAACTTGACTCTGAGGAATCAGATAAATATAAACAAGGTTGTGAGAATTCCATCATGGAAGTTCATAAATAGTACAACCTTAGGAGAAAAAAAAATTCATACACTCTCAATAGTAGAATCACTGAGAATCCTGCTAAAAAATACTCTGAAACTGATGCTAGGAAGGCCTCAGACAATTCTCCTAAGAAAAATATTGATTATTATGGCAAAAAGAAAGTAGAAACTCCTGCCAAAAAGATAGTTGATAGTGTATCCACAACTACTCAAACTGATATCCCAACCACAAGTCAACGAAAAGAATCTATATCAAAAGAAATTACTGATCAATCTGATTTTCCCAACCTAATTAAGATTCAAACATCGTTCACCATTGAGAATGAGTTATCAAAACTAAAAATTCTTATTCCCTTAACAGAGTTAATGAACAAAAATATGTACATACGTCAAGTGATGAACGCTGTAAACATAGGGGAAAACATAGACTCTATTAATTTGAATGATGACTAGCCTAAACTCTTATTTGGGCCAAAAGTTGAGCGGAAATCACAGGAAGGGGGTGTTCTTCCATTATGTGTAAGCCTAAATATTCATGATAAGATCCTCCATAATGTATGCTATATTCAGGTGCTTCCCACAATTCAATGCTTAATGCTGTTATGGAAAAACTAGGACTTGACATTACCAGACCTTATAAAGACTTATATTCTTTTGATTCCAGCAAAGTGAGATACTTAGGTCTCATTAAAGACTTGTGTGTTACTTTAGCTCAAATCCCGGCCAAAAGTCTAGTAATGGACATAGTGGTTGCAGATATTCCCCCTAAGTATGGCATGCTATTGTCACAGTCATGGGGAGCAAAATGACAAGGGACCCTACAAATGAATATGACCTTTGCCACCATACCATTTTTTGGTTAACAAAGAAGATTATATAGGGAAACCTTGATGAAATACATGGTGAGTAGTCAAGAGAAGCCTCAAAACTATCCTCTTTACTCTGTCCACTCAGATTTAGACTCTTTCATTCTTTATAATGATGGAGACATCAACACTCAGGTGGTCGAAGAAGAAACTGAGATTTCTAAAAAATATCCAAACCAAACACAAGCACTAGAACAAAGCACTCTTCCTGAACCTCTTTGGAACACAAGCTTTGATGGCCCTTATAACAAAGATGTTTCTGGAGCAAAAGTGTGAGTTGCAAATACAGGAAACTATCATGCTGAAGGTCATTCATACAGGCTCAATTTTCAATGTACTAACAACGTAACAGAGTATGAATTTCTTATTTTAGGATTGCAATTGTTGAAGAAATTGGGTGCCAAGAAAATCCCCATTCAAGGGGATGTTGAGTTAATCATTAAACAAATCAAAAGAGAGTATTCAACCAAACACCCTAGATTAAGAGCATATAGAAATGTTGTGGTTGATTTTCTAGAGAGTTTTATGGAATATGACCTTTTTGCAATTCCTAGAAATCATAATATCTTGGGTAATAGTTTGGGGTTTTCAACCAGCTCTTGTAAAATGTCTTACCCTAATCGAAAATATACAATGGAAGTGAAAAATCGACCAACTGTACTAGATAATATGAAGTATTGGCAGGTGTTTGGCAATGATAAACAAATTGAAAGTTTTTTGCAATCTAAGGATGAATTTGAAGATGCTAGTATAGACTTAGAGTCTGAATCAGAAAATCAAATGGTTGTACATTCTAATGTAGAAAGGCAGTTATAAAAGTTAGATGTAAATATACACATAAATAAAGTTGTAAATAAGTTAGAATTGCTTGAGATAGATCGAGAGAAAGAAGAGTTTGAAACACTTCAGTTAAAGGATAATGTTTTTCCTAGAGGTTTAGTTCCACTGGAAGAATTATTTGATTTTAATGATGTGGCTAAGAAACCTAAGATTGAGCCCATAGGGGCAGCAGTAGAAGAATGCAATATAGATAGTGAAAAAGAGCCTAAAATCATAAAATTGTCCAAATCATTATCTACTTCTGAAAAACAAAAATATATTGCTTTATTAAAAGAATTCAGTGATGTTTTTGCCTAGAGCTATGAAGATCTAAAAACTTATGATACAAATATCATACAACATAAAATTCCAATTAAAGAGGATCATAAACCATTTAAACAAAAACTTCGAAGAATAAATCCAATCCTGATGCCTCTAATTGAGAAAGAAATTAAAAGAATGTATGATTCTAAAATCATATTTCCTCTTAGGTACTCTAAATGGGTTTCCAATATAGTGCCAACTGGGAAGAAAACATGTGAAATCAGATTATGCATAGATTTTAGAAACCTTAATAAAGTTTCCCTAAAGGACAACTACCCTTTACCAAAAATGGATCATATTTTATAGAAGGTAGTTGGATCTTTAAGGATTTCTTTATTAGATGGGTTATTAGGCTATAATCAGGTTTTAGTCCACCCTGATGATCAATATAAGACAACCTTTACTACTCCATGGGGTACCTTCATGTATGTGAAGATGCCTTTTGGGTTAATGAATGCTGGAGCCACATTTCAAAGACCAATGGATATTGCCTTTGCTGATGAAATTGGCAGGTTTATTGTGATCTATCTAGATGACATTATTGTTTATTCTAAAATTGATGAAGAACATTTGTTACATATGAGAAGAGTATTTGAGAAATGCAGAAGGTTTGGAATTTCACTGAATCCTAAGAAAAATTTTTTTGGCCTTGAAGAGGGAAAACTTCTTGATCATATCATCTCTAAGGAAGGTATTAAAATTGATCCCAAAAGAATTGAAGCTATTTTAAAAATCAACCATCCTAGAAACATTAAGGAACTTCAATCATTTATTGTCACAGTAAACTTCCTAAGGAGATTCATCCCCAACCTTGTAGAACTCCTAAAAAACATAACGAATATGCTAAAAAGAGATTCAGAAATCAGATGGAACATTGAGGCTAGGCAATCATTTGACCAAATTAAATAAGCATTGACAAAAGCACCAGTCCTAATTAGTCCAGATTTCATTGAGGATTTGATAATCTTCTCATTTTCTTCTGAACATATTATTGCATTGATGGGCAGGCGCATGGAGCAACTTTTCTTTTACAGAGAAACAATGATGGATTTGAACAACCCATTGCTTTTTTCAACAAGGCTTTAAGGGTTGTTGCATTAAATTACAACATAACGGAAAAACAAGCCTTTGCATTAATTAAAGCAATCAATGATTTCAGATTGTATATCCTCCATTCTCACATTATTGTTTATGTACCGAATGTTGTGATCAAGGATATTTTAACCCAAAATGGACCAGATGGTAAAATAGGCAAATGGATTGCCATCAATCTTGAGTATGACATAAAAATCAAGCCCACTGAGCTTATCAAAGGACAAGGGTTAGCCAAATTGATGGCCGAGTCTAATTTTAATGCATTGGATATCAACTTTGTAGCTGCATTAGATGATCAAGAGGAACATGCGACTCCACAATTAGATGAGGCTTTTATGACCTCACCCTGGTATGTAGACCTGATTTTTGTTTTATTCAATTTAAATTCTCCTCCTAGTTTAACTAAGAGAAAGGCTAGATTTCTAAAGTTAAAAGCAGTGAAATTTTGCATCATAGATAATATGTTATATTGGAAAGATGCTGGTGGTATTTTACGAAAGTGTCTATTGAAAGATGATACAGAAAGAACAATGCAGGAATTCCATGAAGGTGATTGCGGTGGACATCTATACTGGAAAACCATTGCTAACAAGATCCTTAGAGCTGGTTTTTACTGGCTTACCCTTTTCCTTGATGTTCATAAGAAGGTAACCTCTTGCCACAAATGCCAAATATTTGAGTGTAAAAGAAAACTATTGCCTCTTCCTTTAAAACCCATATATGTTGAAAGCCCTTTCCAACAATGGGGATTGGATTTCATTGGATAAATCCATCCACCATCCTTTGCCCAACATAAATGGATCCTCATAGCTACTGATTACTTCACCAAATGGATTGAGGCCACACCTTCCAGATTGGCTACTAATGATGTTATTATCAAATCTCTGGAAACCAATATCCTGTCTAGATTTGGCTATCCCAACAAGCTCATTACAAATAATGCTCCAGCTTTTAAGTCCAAGAAAATGATAGACTTCTGCGATAAATATCATATTACTTTGGGACATTCAACTGCTTATTACCCACAGGGTAATGGGTTGGCTGAATCTTCAAATAAGAGTCTAGTCAACATTATTAAAGATTTATTAGAAGAGAACAAAAAGTCATGGCACAACAAGTTAATAAATGAACTTTGGGCTGATAGACTCACAACAAAGAAATCAATTGGCATGTCACCATACCAATTGGTTTATGGGATGGTTGTTGTTTTTCGATCATCTTTGGGAGTTCCCATTATGAAGATAATTCAGGAATTGCAGGTTGATCCAAATGACATCTAGAGGAGGATTGATTAGACAATTCAATTGTAGAAATCTAGGGAATAAGTCTACAATAAAGCTTAGGTCATCTAGGAGAATATCAAAAATATTTTTGATAGAAGAACTAAAGCAGATGATTTCACTTTGGGTGATAGACTTTTAAAATGGGATTCCAGAAGAGAGGATAAAGGAAAGCATGGAAAATTTGACAATCTATGGACATGACCTTATATCATTGATGCTTTCAGAGGACACAATGCATTTTTTCCCAAACACCTAGATGGAACAGAAATGCCTGGTGGACCTGTGAATGGCAGAATGCTGAAGCATTATTTTTCTTAGCAGTAAAGTTTTTTCTTACATCAAATCATTTTAAATATCATTGCTTTTACTATTTTGATTGGGTGACTTATTGACATAAGTTGAAGTCCACATAAAAGGCCCTAAGCTTCAATTGATATGTTTCTATAATTATTCCAACAACAAAAGAAATCAAGTGTGGATATTGCTGAAATGGAACACTCAAGGCTACTGATGAAATGTTCTTGGCACCTCACAGGGAGAGTGCCATCCCCAGCTAGAGCCAGTTTTAGGGTCCTATAATTTATAGGATCTCAAGGTGATTGAGTATTTTATCTCAGAAATCTCTTATTGTAAATAATTGTCAATCTGCAAATGATTTCCAAGTAAAAGAAAAAAATAGAATAAAAAATGAAAAGAGGGTATAAAAAAGAAGAAGAGAGGAAAACATAAAACATTGAAAAAAGAAGAAGAAAGAATAAAAGACTGAACCCCATCAAAAGAAAGAAAAACGAAAAGAAATAATACTGAAAGTGTTGCAAATCTAAATTCCACTACTAATAGATAGTTTTCTTCATCATTGATAAATAAAATGTTGTGTGCAACTTGTTTAAAATGGCACAATGACTAGTTATTTGTTTGATCATACAGTATAATCATGGTTAAACATGTTTATTAAATTTCTATAAATTAGACTAGAGAATAAAGATTTTCCAAACAGTTTAATCTTGGTAAATCAATAGTTAGGTAGAAAATGACATTGATTCAATTGTTTAACCTGAATCAATAGGAGAAATAAGTGATAAGATTTAGATAGTTTTTCATTTTTCATAAAAGAAAATAATATGGGTTTTCTAGTCTAAGTGTACCCCTTTAGAAGAATAAAAATGTTAGTTTAGTCAAAGGGTATGTAGAAATAGTTGGTTTCATAAATATTTTATGTACTTTCTACCCTAAGTCTCAAATACATTGTAAAAAGAAAATGCACGATGGGATAAAGTATTTAGACATGTTGTATACCATTACTATCCTAAGTTTCTAAAGTAATGTCAAGGCGCATATTGACAAAAGGTATTTTGTCATATATGGTTAAAATGGGCCGCAGTCAGAGCATTGGCATTTTCCACCCTTTGCGATCCACGACCCTCATTGCCCCCCCCCCATCCTACCTTTACCATTGGGAGGCGGGGTCTGAAAAGGTGGTTTTTCTCGATGGGCCCCATCCATACATGTCATCTTCCCCTCATTTCACACCCTCCCCCTCCCCCCCGACCGATACCACTTCTCGCCTCCTACCCCTTCCGAAAACTGCCTTCCCCTCATTCGTTCGACCACGTCCCTACCCTGACACGCCGCCGCTCATGTTGCACCACGTTGCATAGTCATTTGCCAATTAAATGCATTCCCTGTAGAATTACTGTTGGCCATTCAATTTGTTTTCCTGGGTAACTGTTCGACTCCAATGGTCCCGCACCAACCTCCAACGGAATTCACCTTCTTTGCTTAAAAGCTCTGAACAGTCTTCACTTGTCTCTTTCACTGCTTGTTCTCCATAAATCCCAGGTTATGATAAGCGACCATTTTCAAAGCATTTGCTGAACCAAACCAGATCGAAATTGACAGCGCTCTGTCTCCTTCCCCTGACAACTCATTACCTAAAATTGTTCCCGGTAAGATTTCCTTCCAATTACTATTATCTTTCACTGATCTATTAATGCCTCCAAAGAGAAAAAACCAAGAGAAACCTGTCAATCCATTAATCCCTCCCTCCATAGATTTATATCACATTCCTTTACCTGATAGGGATAAGTGAAACACAATGCGACTGTGAATTTTTAGAGCTCTACTTTTGACTAGAGGACAAACATGTTGACAAAACAGATGAAATTAGACTCTAAGGGTCCAATCTTCCTCATTACATTTTCCCTCTAACTTTCCATGCCCCTGAATTCACGAGGAAATGTCAAGCTTGTTATAGCCAAAGAGCCATTATGGCCCCATCTGGTGATATCCCATTTACAATTACTGCTCAATCCATAAATCAGATGATGCTACCTCCCCTTGTGGAAAATAGTGCCCCATTCTCCTTAGAAGCCATCACCCAACTCTATCAGAAGCTTGATTTTGCTACCAGGGCCAAATTTTTTGAGATCTTCTTATTTGAAAATGCCCAATTACCAAAGAAGAATCCTCCATACCCTTCCTCAATCTTCCCTGATCAAGCTAAATAGATTATAACCTTATTTTCATACATTTTGGGTTATTATCCTGATCAGTGGGTAGATGAACCCATTCTAGGATTCCTTTCTATCTTTTCCACAGACAGTAAACCATCCATTTTGTTTAATTTTAGTCAATTTTTGGCCGATAACATCCATGAGTAGTTTCTAAAATTTCCAACAGAGCAAGTGTTTAATTACACTTCCATTTTAATTTACATGTTTCTTTATTATCAAGCAGACAGGTTCAATTTTGCTATGTAGAAGCTAGATGATGAGGGAAACCAACAACCTGCAATATTTTGGACTTCATTAGTCATGAAAGAGCAACATGAATTCTCATACAAATAGTTCATTGAGGAGTTTTTCCACCCAGCTATAAATGTTTTAAACAGTTCTACACAACCCAGAAATAGTGAAGACATCAAAAGGGTTTTGCATTTGACAGATCAAGCCAAGACTAGAGATTGGTATTTATACCAAAACTATACAAAAATCAGAGTTTATGGATGCGAATTAGCACCATATAAACTCCCAAAATACCTCCCCATGAGGATTTTTGCCTTGGAATACATTAGACAAATGATAAATTCTGATGACATTCACTTCGTGGTGGCAAAGAAAAAGTCCCAGATTTGCATAAAGACATAGATGGGCCCATTCATATGCAACACCAGGACAACAAGAGAAGAAGCAAACAAACTTCTTAAAGAGATGAAATTCAACCTGAGTTTTACATGGTCTTATGACCCTTGGGTATTATTTCCAAGCTAACAGTAGAAAACAAGACTACTCCCTACATCCATACCTTAAGGCCTAAGATAGAAAAGTATGCAAATTAGTTGGAATGGGCAGATAGTACTTTGCAGGAAGCTAAAGAACAACTATTTTCTACTTCAAATTTATAGACTCCTACTCCCTAGGGGAAAACTAGTAAAAGAAAAAGAGAGGAGGGATCATCATCAACAACAGCTAGTGAGGCTAAAGACTTCAGAATCAGTTACAGGAAGAGAACAAATATCACTCCTAGTACAGATGCAGGAAAGGAAACAGAAGACCAAATTTTCATTATAATTGGAGACTCACCACCTTCAAGCAACAAGTTTGTTACGTCTCCTATTGGAACTTCAGCCTCACATGGCCAAAAAGATATAGAGTTGGGTTCACAAAATGTCCAAGGAGAGAAGGAAAAGAGTGTTTTTGACAGGTATAGAGAGATCAAACTTAAGATTGAAATTCTTAAGAACATCATCACCTACAATCAGTTTTGGAAGCAGACTTCCAGCTCACAGAGCAGGTTATTATTAGTTTTTGACACAAAGCAGGGAAATATGCAGATGGCCTTTCTTGAGGCCTAGATTCCACATCCAAAGACATCAACAAATTACAAGAGTACTACATTTGAATTCATCACCAAAGATATCCATCCCATTGATCAAATGGAGATGCATAAATAGATTGGTGAGATGATTTCTTCTACATTAACTAATACTGCCATGTCATTGTCTAAGCTGCAAGTTTCATATGCCAACATTCAGTCCTAGTTGAAAATGGAATTGGTATCCTCCTTAGAAAAGGACAATAAGATCAAATCTTTGGAAGATTTGGTAATCAAGATAGGATATGATCCTAAGGATATAAATGTTGTAGAGGAGATCATTAAGAAGAAAAATCTGGACATTGTAGCATTGAGAAAGCAGCTGAAACTACTAGCCACAGAGGATCCCTTGGCCAAAGACATTGAAGAAAATGAAACACAGAAGGCTGACATAGAGTAGAATATTCAGATCTGACAAATGGAGGTAGAAATGGACAAAATGATTAAAGAGAAAGAATAGATTCAAAGGATGGCCTTAGTCCCCTTGGATGCCATATCCATCACTCAGCTCCCATCTACATGAACAACAATTGCAACAGCTTCTTCAACTCAAACTACAAGCACTGAACAGGTGACAAAGTCACTAGAGAATATGTCAATCCAGTCAGAAGAAATTAAGACATTGCAAGGACAACTCAAAGCTCTAGAAGAACAGAAGGCCAGAGTTGAGGCTTCTCATCTAGTTGAAGTGCAGAAGTCACAAAGGTTGCTAGAGAGGTACAGAAGGTGGAGAAGGATACATCCATTGGCTAGACCTTGGCCCAAGCCAAGGAAACCATTTGGAAGGGTATTCTGGATTCTATGAATGAGATATGGCCATGTATCCAAATCATTTTTGAATAGAAAGAACTGATACAAAAGGCCACTGAAACCATTGTTCAGGTAATGGAAAAGCTGGGAGATATGCCTTCAGAAGCCTCCAATATCATCAAATTCCTAAATTCAAAGACTAAATATGAACTTGAAGAATTAGGAATTAGTGACAGAATTGCCACCATCTTGGAAGTAAAAAAATCTTGACTAAAGGAAATCTTATTGATCAACTGGAGGAAAGATGTGAAACACTAGAGCTGGGAGTGAATAGGTTTTCCAACAAGATTGAAGTATTGATTCAGAAAGGGTTGCTCAACATATATGTGATTAATGATAAGCTGATAACTTAAGAAGATTATCCTCTGAAGATGAAGGAAGTGGCCAGAAGTAGCATCAAATTTAGTGGGATAAAAGGCAGTATGATAACAAGAGCATTTTTAGAGACCATGGCAAATGACTTCTATATCTAGAATGAGGTAAAACGTGTCTTCCTAGTAAAACCAACATTTGCCAAATATGCTGAAATTGATGAGATTTGCCAGAGGGTAATTAAATTAACCATACCAGATGAAAAATGGTGGGAAGAACTTTGTGATTTACTGGATTAGAAGGTAATTCAAATGCAGTAAAAACAACAACCAACACAACAGCGAGCACATTAGCGCAACACAATTTGAGGCCGATTCATCAACCGAATCCACCAAAATAGAGCCACCTCTTCATCCAGTTGTTTACCTTGCCTATCTTTCTGCTAAATATCAATTTTATTGTTTAGAATTTTGTTAATAATACATTGTCGGTTGAGACAACGATTTTGTAATTATTTGTATAAATACTTCACAGTTTGAAGTATTAAGGGTTGATTTTTTAGTATAATTTTCCTCGCAAAAATTTGTAATTTCCCAGTTGCTGGACGCATTAATAATACAATGACATTTTCATAGGATTCATGTGGTATACCAAATGGTGATGTTTTTCTTCAGTTTATGTGTTTGATCATTGTTTTCTTTCTCTGTAATTTTTGAAATCTTAAATACTTAATAGAAACTGTGATGAATAGGATATGTTACACAGAGCACCCTATTTTGGCTGTTAGTAATTTACATGTTTTCTACTGAAGTCAAATTAAGGAATTCTTATTTTCTCCTTAATTTATACTGAATCTTACATTTCTACTGTCTCATAATTCATTTAAATTTATGAAAGATCCAATTAGTGCAACCTAGCTTTCCTTGTGAAACTCCTCTAAAATTTGATGCAAATCCAGTTAAATATTTAGATTCCATAGCCCAATGGAATTATAACTATTAAATCAACCAAACAATCAAATCAAACACAATCAGTACAGTAATAACTAGACTAATTTACATAAAACAAAGCTAAATTTTACAGAAAGATCCCTCTCTAAAGCTGGCAGGGCTAGATCCATTTTGATGTTGTCCTTTGTGTTTACTCCCTCAACTTGAAAAATACAGAACGACAACAAAATGAAAAAAAGAGAGTGTAGCATGTCAAACGAAACATAGTTGAAGTGTAATTTCTAGTGTTCATTGCAAGCCATGGTCATATAAGTATGATTTCTTTGGTTTGCAATGAGCACGTTGATAAAATTGGCCTAACAAAAGGAAATGTGCTCATACTAATTGATTTGTAGCAAGTGCAAAAGAAAAAGTGACATCAATAGTTTTCCCATAATATGTTTGACTAGACTAGTTGTTGCAAAAGTCTTTCAATGAATTGATATATCAAAAAATTAGACCAACCACTAGTGGTAGTTGTTAACGAAGGACAAATTCTAACTTATGGACATCTTTGTTCATTGATTTATGGACAAAATGCTTTACAAGAAATCAAAATAGTTATTGCATGGTGATCACTAAAAAATGTATCAAAGATGTAAGAGCTAATGCAATTGTACAAAAAAGTTGTCCAAAAATGACCAAGCATAGAGCCACTATTATTTGTTGCTTTTGATATATGCAAATTGAATTTATGACTTCACGTGAATGATGTAAATCTTTTTTGATCTATTATATTTTGCAACATGTCAAAATTAAAACCTCTAATAATTACAATGTGTTCATGTTTCTTAATCCTTTTGCTATGGTTTGCACAAGATGAAAAACCTCACGAAGTGGTGCGCTGCACTATAAATGTTAGTTAACTTGAACACAAAGTTATTAATTTCAAAGCAAATAACAATTGATTGATTATGCTTCATTAGATAAATATTTTTCTCCCAAATAACTTTTGACTTTTGAAACACATGAAGATGTTATGAAGGTGAAATGTTGGTAGGCATTTGTATTTCTCTATAAGTATATTTAGTTTTTGAACTAAGTTTTTTAGTGTTTCTTACAAACACATGATATCATATTGCAATATGGTTAATTGCATTAAGTAATGGTCATTAACAATATTTTCAATATGCATTGGAGCGCTTGTTGTTTTCAAAGATCATATAGCAAATTGTTTTCTATTGATTTTTATTCCAAACCATATTTAAGTTGCAAATGCACATTTTTCCTGAAGTCTTTGCACCTCAACTATAACCATTTTAGACATAACAATTTTTTTGTTCTAATTTGCTTATGAGATGTAAACTGATTAAATGTCTCCAACTCAAGAGAGTGAACCTAAGTCCATGTGGTTTAATTCCTACTTAGTCAAATATTAGACCATCCATTGTAAGGCCATATGATCTATGTATCACTTTTTCATATGCTAATTGCATTGGAAATTGTTGACAAAGAATGAGGATTCGATTTGTTTATTTGACCTCTCTACATATTCTTATTACAAGTGTCCAATTTTCAGGATTACTAGGTGCGAACAAATGGTGCAGTGAAGCTCATTGAGTTATCGTGATTAATGATGTTTAGAGTTCAATTTGCACAATGTCAACGTTGTCATTTGTGTGGTGCCTAAAAACAACATTTGCATTGTTTCTTAAGTTTCCCTTAATAGTATAGTTTCCTTCCAATTAACTTGATGAACACATTTCATTTCATATCAATTATAGAGGGAAAATGCATATGCATTGCCATATTTATTTGCTTCTATAACATATATTTTGCTAACAAATGCTTTCAATGTGAATTTCTTTGAGCTAAAAAAGACCAACATTTTCTCATTGTGTTGTTCAACATCTTTATTCCTCTAAAAAAGGTATGGAAATTTTCGATCATTTGGTAGGAATTTATAGAAATTATTTTTTGAGTAGTCAATGTCAACATTTGGGCATGAACATGTTCTAATTATGTTCAAAATGGATATGAATGTTTGATTCTCTTCTCTCAAAACTTCTTTGAGCTCAAAATATTTGACATTGTTTATCCAAAATGTATATGGAATCTTGTCATGATGGAAACTTGGTTGTCCAAATATCTAGGAGTTAACTATAGGTTGTGCTTTGACAAAGGTTACACATAAAACTATATTGATATTTTCAAAAGGAATTGTTAGAGTGTTCAGAATTTCATGAAGTCTTGTATTAATGTCGCATATCTTTCAAGCTTCAACTAAAGACACCTTATATATAAGCAATGAACAAACTTGCACATATTCTTTATTAAAAAAGTCTAATTTGATAGAATTTAGTGAAAACATGTTTGACAAGCCAAAAAACAAGTGTAGCACCAAGTGAAATGTAATGACATATACACTATATGCAACTTTCTTAATAAATGCAACTATGATTCCCTTTTCTAGAGGACCGCTATGAAGTTGTTTGTTGTAAAAATGCAATAGGTAGTGGGAGATTGCTTGTTGTAAAGGTTTTCCGTATAACTTCACCTCTAGTTAAGAACAAATGAAGTGGTACATTGAGTTTTTTTCCTCATTGTATTTTCCTTTATTATTGACTCGTGTTATCTATCAAGTTTTTTTTCCTAATTTCATAATAATCTTTTGTGCTCTAAACAAGTGATTTTTTAATACTGTTAATAATACTACTAGACATAGTAAGCATTTGTTTAGAGTTAAAATAGTTTATTATATCATTTTATGTATCATACATTTTATGTCTAGATTTGTGTGCTTGTTGATTGACAGTGCACTCAAATACAAAGATTTGATTGGATCTAGCTACAATGGTTTCAAAACGCCTGTCATGGTCAACATAATTTCTTCTTGCTTTAGGTACAAACTTATGTCCAAAGGGATTGGTTTGTCCTTGTTGTGACATGTTTGCCTTAGACCATGTTTCATATTGTATTTTTAAGACATTGTTAGTTTTTTCAATATAAAAAATACAACATCATTTTTCTCTAAAAAAAGTGATAGGTTTTTTTTGCTACTTGGACTAAATGTAGCATATGATGCATGCACATTTCCTTCTCTTTCCATTTGCATTTGAATTCGAGTACCACATAGTGTATTCTACCAAGTATATATTCTCAAGTTCAAGTGGCCTACTAATATACTTTCAATGATAGAAACACACATGATGCCCTCAAAATCATTAGGCTCTCGTTTCAATAGTTTTGGTCTCTTTAGCACAAATGTTTGTTTGTTAGATGGTGCAATGTTAATAATTATTGTTCTCTTCTAACTCAAATGCAAAGGCAAAGATAGCACAATATGAATAACTTGTTGAATAGGCATCTATTACATGATAAGAAGTGTATTGCAAATTTGTGAATAATTTCAAGCTTGTCATTATTTCTATAGAGGCATTTTTGTCTAATTTGCTTGAAGCAATTGTTAATATGCAATCCATCCTAGTGATGTCTGAACTATAATATGTGGCTATAAGATAAGTGTTTAAGATGAGCTATGCATTTATATTTGCATACCATAGCTTTGGAACTTTATCTTCAGTTGCATTTATCCATATGTCAAATGGATCTATTTTTAGTAATAAGATAGAGCATGTAAGAGAAGAGCAAAAAAGGAGAATGCATTCTTCTCTAGTTATTTTAAGATCACATTAGAACACATTAAACAATGTCTTTAGTATGGCTAGACTACTGTAGAAAAGGAAATAGTTTCTTTTCCGTTGTTAGTATTTTCATCTTTGTCTATTCGATGCAAAATCATTGTCTTTTCCATTGCAGGAAGTGGAAATTAAATCTATTGTGTGATTATTGACATTTCTTATAAGATTTGTTATGCTGATGAGTTTGAATCTTAAGAAACTTAATATTAAGGGGTGTTAAAATAATGATAAAGATATATCAACAATTTTTGCAAGCTTGTCATATGAAGCTTGTTTGTATGTGGGTGCATTATTTAGCCAAAGAATCCCATTCTCATGTTCATTTCCTCTACTTTGGAATTTAGTTGTGAAGAAATAGTCTATGACCTATTTGAATATTTCATTGTTGTTTGAAATCAAATTTTAGAAATTTGTTATCTAGTGTATACATTAGTGACTACAAATGAAATGCTTTTATAATGTATAGTTATACACATGTTTTTAGTCCCTTCTAATGCATTATGTAATGGGTCCCAAAGATATTTAGCACTAGTGAATGTGACAAATAATGTAGGAGGAACAAGTTGTCTTATCATTGCATAAACATCTTTCTCATTCTCTCAAAATAATTGGGTGAAGTGTGTATGCTTTTTAAGACATCAAAATGAAATCGATGATTTCAATAATTTCTCAAGGTTTATTTTGTACTTGATGTCATCTATTAGCAATTTTTTGTCTCTAAGCTCTCCTTTATGAATAGGTACCCAAGCAGAGCTTGAAACTTGGTTTTAATTAGAATGCAAATTGATTTGAGGGAAACGTTAGTACCATGTGTTGTAAAATCATGTATAGCATTTAAAATCTCCCATCGTGTTATTTATTGATAAGAAAAACACTTGACGACATCATCAGGTTGACTAGTCCCATAAAATAGAGCTCAGAAATTTAGTTCTCTAAAGAACTTGTCTTGGAGATTCCTGATTGTTTGAATCCTTCATAATGAGCAATTTATATGACCGTGTTCTCCAAGTCATCAACTAAATGAGTTTGAGTATACCATGTACTATCATTTTAGAAATTTATCTAAGATCATCATTATCATCAATACAATCTAATATATGTTTGATAATTGATAATCATAGCCATATAAAGGTAATTGCAACCACTTATATATACCCAAATGCAAGCCTACCAATATATTACTATGGAGTGATTCACTACACAACTATAAGAGTTGACTATGAATTCCACCCCAATGTTGCACCATGGTACACCAAGGTAAAGGAATATCTTTAGGAGCTCTAATCTCATTGAAATCAATCCATAATGCATAAGAACTCATACAAACTACACATTGACCACATATCTTATCAATGAAGAATTCTCCAAGAATATCACCTAACCTCCATTCAAATTTATCTTTATTCCCTCAACCAAACACAACATAAGAGAATATATTTCCCTTCTCTATAAGATAATCCCTTGGGATTCCTTCCCTTTTAATGCTAAAGTAATGAAACAAAGAACAATCTGATCCATTGGTTTTTAAAGCCCTTTACATAGTGACAAAACATTGGCTCTACAATGGACCTTTCTTCATATAAACACAAGGTTGTAGATTTACAATTTGCTTCAACTATTTTTTTTTTTGTAAACTTGGTGGTGCTTCCTCTATTTATATTAATGTTTCATAATAAAAAACTTCCATTTTCTCTAGGTGGCTTACCTACCCGAAGGAAACCAGATAGCCACTTGTCTACATCAAAACCTTTCCAAAATTTGAAAAGGTTTTTCTATATTCATCTAGCGACATTGTCTTTACTGTCTATACTACTGTTCAAATTAAACATGTAAAAGCATTTCATCAAAATTTTATCAGAATTGTACTAGACCTCTGCTCCAATCCTCGTCCGAGGATATTACTGGGGCTAGATCTTTGGCACTGGAGCCAACCATATCGCTCCTTTTCGTACTTGTAGTGTCTTCTCAATTCTTCCGAAGGCCAAGTTGTTTATGTAAGTCTGTATATGAACTGTTGCAATTTCCCTTAGGAGTTCTACCCTGACTAGATCCTTTTCCTTGGTGTTCTCCTTTTCCTCTGTTCCACCACTCACTGCTTGTTCTTGATTAAGGGTCATGGCCCGTGCCAACACGTTCTTCAATACCCAATACTATTGTATTGTTTGTCTCAAGAGGGAGTGACGGCCTCGAGAATTCCCTGGATCTGGAACCATACTTTCCCACTCCTCCATGGGGATGTCTTGGTTCTTTACATTGTCATTAAGTTCTCGCTCCCAACCAGCAATTTGGTCTCTGATGTCCGGTGGGTTCCCTACCATGTAGGCGTCAATAAGGGTTTTCATGTGTTCACGACCCGACTTTCTCCCTCTTTTCCTTTGTTCTTTGTTCGAGCTGCTCATTCCTTCTGCCATATTTTTATCTCGCTTGCCTCTCCTGGTTGCCATGTTACAACCTGCCTGCCTGTTGTTGTCTGCTTCTTGTTGTTCTCTATCTTCCTCACTATGTTGGGTGTAGTGTGAGGTGAGACCTATCACATAGCCATTACAATTATTAGTTTGATAATAATAAAAAAACAATTTCCCATTTACCTAGGTCCTTTTTTTTATCCTTTCCATCGCCAGAATTAATATTCTTCGAGATTTCTTTTTTAATGTCACCTGTTATCTCAAAATCAGGTCCTGATAAGCTGCTGATCAGGTTGACTCTAAGTAACTATTTCAAACCTACTTTAGACTGAGGCTTAGCCTCCTCAACCTGAGAGGGCTCTCTCAAAAAGGGGTTAATGATTTTGATTATAGATAAGATGGCTAACTCTTGTCAAACAACTGTAAGAATATGAATGGTGGAAACACATTTAACAACTATCCATTGGGCTTATGGAGTCAACAACATCTCAATATGACAATGAATTTAACTTTACATAGAAGTCAGGGCATTCAGCATTCAAAATATTCAGAACATAACAACTCATATAGGACCACACAGTCTATGAATGCATACAGGAAGTCAGAGCACCTCAAGTGAATTATGAGTGATTACACATTCATACCACTGTAAGAATTGCAAAAAGGACAAAATCACACATTCTGAACATAAAATCCCTCATGAATCCTGAGAAGTAAAGCCAAACATGTATTATCAAAACAGAGTTTTACATAAGCCAAATATCAGCCTTTTTCATAAAATTTCCAACCCTGAGTACATTGCTGCTTCAGCTATATATAGAGTTCTTATTCTAACTGATTGAGATTCCTCCTCAAGCATGAGGGGAATTCGAAAACTACTTCTATTACTGACAGCTATTAAACTTTAACTACTTAATAAATACAACAAACTGTTAACTTGAGTTTTTTAGAGATCTAAATCAAATAGGACTCTAACTCCATATTACATGAATAATGGCTTTGATTAAGATCATTCTCTTTCTTTGACATCTGGTTCTCTTTCAGTTTGGCTGAGATGGGTGTTCAATGCCCCACGCTGATCTTGTATGCCGTATCCTCTTCACTGTTTAGAAATATAGGAAACTATCCTTGCTTCTCGGTTTTATGGTTTTCAAATCCACATAAGCCGATCTTTCATCTTTGTTCTCCAAAACATGACGGGTGGCCACGTCTATTTATGTGTTGTCCACTGTTTTAAAACATGACTTATTGATGTGCTGTCCACTGTTTTTAAAACCAAAAAATGCATTTAGGCTGTCTGAACCGTGCTTCAACTGCTTATGATATGACAAAATGCAAATTTGGATCCAAACCATTTTTCTCCACTTGTCTTAGTTTGATTGGTTGCTGTAGCTTCAGATGTCTCCTTGCATACATTTGTCCCTCAAAAATTTCCCGCTTCTGCTTCAAAATTGGTTGATTTATATTGGAACCATCACCTTCAGCAGTTTCGTAGCGCGCTACAAAACTGCTGAGTTGTTTAAAAGACATTGTTCTTAACCCGAAAATTTTATTAATCGAGCACTTTGTTGCCAAAACTTCCTTTAGACTTTCCAAAAACTAAATGGACATTTAGGCTTCTTCAAAAAGGTGAGATCAAGCAAACTCATCAAAACTCAAAACAAAATCTTACTTGAAAGGTGATTTCATTTAGCAGGTTCTTTAAGCTGGCTTAACTGTGCCTTTAGATCTTCTATTTGTCTCTTCATAACCTTATTCCCAGCTCTCAGTTGCATATTAATCATCCTGATGTACTTGGCTTCTTTGATTGCCGGCACTGTCCAAGTATGAAATTGCGTATTACAGTCAACCACCTCTACAGCTGCATTCTCCTCCCATAGGGTTTTAATTCTGTAATAATTAGCTTGTATGACTGTATGTCTTCTAGCAGCTTTCTTCAGTTTGGCAATCTCATGCTTAGCTGATTCCAATTTGCTTTTCAAGTCTGCTATATTGTATTCTTTGGATGTGGTGACTGTTTTGCCTGTGTTCTTTCTTTGCTGGCGTTGTGTCTCTTCCCCTGTTTCCTCTGTTCTTGGTGGTGCCTCCTGTACTTGCTGAAATCTCCTTGTTATAGGTCTCCTGGGTTTAAAAACAAATTGTTCAACTTGCTCATCAAATTTAAGCCTTTTTGAGGCTTTGGTTTTCTTTGTACTCTCTTTTTCTGACTGCATTAATTCATCTTGAACTGGTAGGGACTCCTCAAAGTCAATAGCCTGCAATAAATCATTTAGACTTCCCTTTGAAACTGGACTTTCTTCAACCGCTACTGCTTTACCTTTTTCTTTAGCCATCTGACTTCTTGTTCTTCTCCTTGAGACCACTTCAGTTGCGCTTGTTTCAGGTACAATCTTTTTAACATGGGCTTTTTCCTTAGTTGATTGCTGAGATGTGTCTTGAATGATGAGTGGCCGTACTGGCTCTCTCACTTGTTTTCTTGCTTGTAAATTTGGAACTATGTTAGCTCTTGCTTCTGTTTGGAGATCCGCTATTGTGAAATCTCTTGTAGGTAGAGGACTGAGGCCAGTCTGGCTTTTGAAGCCAGCCATAAAAATGAATGAATTCCAATCTTTGCCTACCTTTTGAAGCTCATCTAAGACTAGTAGTTTAATCAAGCCATGATGAAACAAAGAGGTTTCACAATCCTCTTTCCTCAATTGTACCTTATCACACATCTTACTCAAAC
The DNA here is from genome assembly GCA_000404065.3 of Pinus taeda. Lineage (NCBI taxonomy): Eukaryota > Viridiplantae > Streptophyta > Pinopsida > Pinales > Pinaceae > Pinus > Pinus taeda. The sequence continues at coordinate 133,260 of APFE030912115.1, read as the reverse complement.
TACGGAATAGATAAAAAGGTAGATCAATGGAAACCTTCCCTGTGAAATGCAAAAGGAGCTTAAAATGGTACGAGTACACCTTGTTATACCTTCCTTCGCAAGTCAAATATTTTTGTATGCAGGTGAGTAAATGAGCATAATATTCTTTGACATAGCTCCTGGGCACTGCCTTACTTAAATCTGCATTTACAAACTCTTTCTTTAAAAACTCCTTGCAAGGATTCATGTTAAATTTGAAATTTTTAAACCATTCCTCTTGTCCTCGTGGGATCTCTGTCACAGTGGATATTATCTCTGGCGAGACCTGCAATTCTATCATGGCTACCTTTGAATTCAAGCTTGTGAAATTAAGCGCAAATTCTTTGGTTACCTGTGCATGTCCTCCTTGTAACTTCTTGCAAAAATTCCAGCACCCGGCTTTTTTGAATGCTTTCTCCACCTCTTTATTCCTTAGTGCTATATCCAGGCCTTCAGGCTCGTTCCTTAGACATTTGTCGGATCTGTGTTCCTTTTTCTCCATTGATCTTTCCAAAGATTTGCAAACAATGACTACTAGCTCTGGTTTGAATTGTAACTCAGCTTCTTTTAGAATTCTGCCTCACTTGAATTTGCTGCCTCGCTTGATTTTCTGGCTCGCTTGATCATACTTGTATATGAACTTGAAATCTTGCCGTTTAAAATCTCTCAAATTGCAATCTTGCAGATTTGTTATTCATGCAAGATTAACAACCATCATTAATATTTATGCACGGTGGCCTTTCTTGGAAATGATGATTCATGCGTATCAACAGATCTAATGGTGGTGATAATGACAATGAGGGGTGGAATGTGATAAGAGGAGTACATGAACTGACATGAGATGACACGGACTGTGATTCATCTAACGGATTTGACATTTCGGGAAAGATTCGCTGCGAAATGTACGAATCCCTGATTTCGCAGCGCGGTTAGTTTAAAATTTGAATAATGCGCTGCGGAATTGCCTAATAGGGTTTGCGCTGCGAAACTGCTAAACTATAAAAGCGTTGCGAAAACACTTTAATAGTATGCAGGCACTACGCAATTGTCAAAAGACTTGGTGACTGACGTAAGATGACACGTGGCTATGAAATAATGGTGAATGTAGGAGAACCAATGGTAGATAGGAATAAACTTGACTCATGACCTCTTAAAACTTCAGACTCTAAGGAAAAACAAAATTAAAGCAACATAGACTAGCACTGACCTTTTTCATCGGGCTAGGATGAAAAGTTACATATATCAGATCTCTTTTTTAAAGTGATAACATCACCAATCCTCTCAATGTTATGGGTTCTTTCCTTTCTTGATTCTCTTGAATTATTTCCCTCACGGTAACAAATGACATGCAACCTTCCTGTCCTAGGCGTCCGCATGGTTTCGTCACCAGGTAAGGTTGGTTTGTTATTCCTCGCTTCACCGGGTCTCTCAGGTTTGGGTATGTCCTCCCTAAGAGTGGTGACCCTATATTCCTCCCCTAGAGGTATTCTGTTTCCCTGATTCTCTTTTTTCTCGGTTCTTCTTACTCTCCGAGGTTTTTCCTTATTACTTTCTGGTTTTCTCCCATAGTTTCCCACAAGGATGACTATAGTCTCTCTCTGTCTTATTTTGTTTCAAGCATTTGCCGTGGTGTAGACCTCTTCCATCCTGGGTTATAGTCCCTCCCACCTTAGCTTCCTACCCCAGGTTTTCAATGCCTTTTCTACTGGTTTTGGCCAACTAGGGTCGCGGGAGTGTCTGGGTACCTCCTTGCCTGAATCATTCCTTTTCCTTATCAAATTTCCTATATTCCTATAGAGATTCATCTTATGCCTTACAAAGCTAGGGGCCATAGGAGAAACATTCCAACTTTCAAGTCTGGTTCCGCTTCCGTCCGCAGTTTGGAGCGTCGATCTTCGGCCACCTTTTCTCTCTCTGGCTCTTGTCTCTGTCTTCTGCATGCATCTATCTAAGACCTGATCTCCCTTATGGTTTATTCCCATCTCCTTCCAGTTGTTTACCTTTGCTGCCACCTATCTGTCATCATTCCCTACACTAATCCCTACGCTGTCACCTCAGAATGATGACCCCTCATCCTGGCTACCACCTCCTCACATTAACCCTCACTTCTGGCTGCTCTTACCGTATGCTTGCTGTCCTCACCCTACCTCTTGCTGAAATCCTTCTGCCCGCCCTCCTGCTTACCTCCCTACCATATTCGCTGTCATGCTTATCCGTCTCCACCTTCATTCTCTCGGGGGTTGTTCCTTCTCTGCTCTGCCCGTCCACTTGCCTTCGTCCCTGTCCTCTCACTTCATTTCCCTCGTCTGTCCTTTCGCACACTTGTCCTCTTCCTCCCCCTTCCCGGTCCCATCTCCTCGGTCCCTCTTGTTTCCTTGTGTTACACCCCGATCGGGGGACAATTTGCTTCAACTATTAAAATAATTCAATCTATGGTTTTCATCATAGATTTTCACAAATCCCAAGTTACCAAAAGTTCTAACCATCCGTAGTTCATGGAATTATCTTGAAATTTTCAAACCTAACACCCATTTATTTCACATGGACTCTCCCTAAGAAAGGAGATAAAAATCCAATAATGGTGGAGAGGGATAATGAAGGAATGCTTAACAAAATGTAAGAAGAAACATTTCTTTGCATGAGGCCTTCCCTCTTCCTAAGATGAGGAAACTTGTACGATGTGCACATAATTCAAATATTTATGGTGAAACTTTCAAGGAGTCAAAGTGGCAAGGTCAATTGACCCATGCAGTCCCTTACCTTTTTTCCTACTATCAAGACCATAGTCCCCCTATTGCTCCTCAAGAAACATTTAAAAGGATATTATATCAACATTTTCCTAGGCTTACACGTATTTCCATAGCTTGAGAACATCATGAAAATGTCCTCATGGTAGTTCCCAAGAACATAATTTCCACAACATGATACTAGCCCGCTACATTGACACATGAACATCCACTATTTGGGCCTTTAACCTTTGTTCTTCCCTAGGAATATTCACATTATATTTTATAATTTTGCAACATAAGGTCACTATAACTCAACCCACTTGGTTTGAATCTCTTGACATGAACCTCGTATTCACATAATACATGATTTAATATATTATAATTTAGTGGTTAAAAAGAAGCAATTGCATTCCCCTCCCCTTTACAATAACATTGTCATTTGTGAGCCTTTCTTTTCAAAAATGAGATAATGTGCTCCCGTCATTCTTTAGATACACTTGCAATGCTATTATCTCCATTAAAACAATTCATAACATTTATTTCGTTGATTTAGTGTTCCAATATAAACCCGCAATAATGATCAAAGGAAAACATACATGTCATAACTATTCATTTGCATTATTTAGTCTAGCTATTGTAAATAAAAATTCGTATTTGAAGCACATATACACATTATACAATAATTGCAATATGATTAATATCCCAATCCTAATGTGTATGAATATATTATTGATTCAAATTTTTACCACATGTGAGGTTCCACATATTATCTTCCTTAACATACCCAAAATATATGGTGCCTTAATCTAAGATAACATATAAGATTTGAAGATTATTTGGTTCATGTGATGGAGCTATAATTCAAGTTGGGTGAATATGAAAAAGATATTCCAAAGAAGGAAAGTTGGGTAACTGAACTAATCTTGATGAATCTAAAGAAACCCTATGATGTTTTATGTTCAACATTTCATGCTAGTTGTTCTTCTAGAAAAAAAAGGTGTTAAGGAATATACCTTTGATTCTTTCTGTGATTTTTTAATTAGGGCATGATAAAAATTCCATGATGAGGGTAAACTTGAGAATAAGCCACATGGAAATCTTCTTAAGATCAAAGGTCGATAGAACTACAAACAAAGTGGTTATGGATTTAATTAGGAGAAACATGATGGAGGTTACCATGATAATTATTGTATTGGCCACATTGATAAGAAGAAGCATGTAGATTAGCCATTGATTAAGAAGCTAAGAAGAAGAAGACCTATTGATACTATGGAAAGGTAAGATATGATGAGAAGACTTGTTGGAAGAAGGCCAATTGCACTAGAGGAAAAGGGTTAAAAGGCTTAAAGGCAAAGTGTTTATTAATCATCCCATCAACCTACAACATTGACTCTCAAAAGGTAAAGGAGATAACTATACCTTATTTGTTAGTACTTCTAAGGAACTACATCCTCACACTTCTAGAAGTGAATGGATAGTCCATTTTGGCATGATATGGCTAAGGATGCATCTCTCTTCTAGTCATCAAATGTAATAAGTCTAAGTCCATATTTACTATTTATACCCCAACTAACCTAGATTGGAAATAAGCTTCAATTTTACTATGATAGGTTTGTTGTGAAGGATATAAAAAAATAATTTCTTATTATTTCTTAGAGTAAATTTGAGCCCAAAATTAGGTTGTATAAGTATTATGACATCCCTAAGAAGGATCTAGGATTGACGATTAGAGAAGAATTTGGAATGATTGACTCATTTTTATTTTTTTTGAAGTATGAAAATGCTGGTCAATATGGTTAATGGATTAGACAAGGCAGTTCCCCTTGATTATGTATGTGAAGGGTGTGTGGCTGGAAAACATCATTAGGTTGTATTTGAGACATGGAAGTGGTGGATAGAAAATATTAATCTATAACTTGTACGTAACACCCTTGTATAATGAATCAATCATCATTAATGGATGTAAGGGAGTTTTCACTATCATTCTGATAGTTATAGGTACACTTGGGTATACTTCTAATAGAATAAGGATCATGTATTTAAAATGTTCAAGGAATTTAAGGTAATGACTAAAAAGAAATGTGGTCAACCTATGGAATGTCTTAAGATCTAACAATGGAGGAAAATATGTGAGCAAGTAATTTGAGAGTGATTTTGTCATAAAATGGTATCTCTCTATAGATAGCTATATCTTACATGCATTAGCAAAATGATGGTCCTAAGAGGAAAAATAAAACTTTGGTTGGAATGGAAATGTGCTTTCTTTAAGTTAAAGTTATTACAATTAGATTTGGCATAACCTATCTACTAATCAAATTATCCTCTTAACATGGTCCTATCCAAAGCTACATGAGATACATGTAAGTTCCACCTATACTAATGACAACAAAAAAAAATGTAAGGATCTAAATTGTTAAACAATAATAATAGCAATGCTAATAAACTTCTTCAATTTCTATTTTTTAACTAGTGAAATTAACTCACATCTAGGACACTTTAATTTAATATTTCACTAAAAAGCAATACTAGCAACATGACCCTAATTTAATCATTTGAACAAAAAAATATATATCTAGCTCAAAAAACAAAATGATACATGTATAAACCATTAATGCTACCACTAAACAATAAGTTTGCTAACATCCAAGATAAAATCTAGCAACATAATGATTAAATTCACAAGTAATTTAAATAATTGCATGTACCAAGACTCAATAAAACCTTGGAGAAATACCTTGAAGTAGCAAGTTGAAATTTTACTTGGAGAAAAAGAAGACACCATGGTCCAACTTCCACCATCAATAACCATCAAGTAGTTGCAAAAATGGCACCAAATATGAAGGACAAAATCTCCTCCTAGATAACACCTTAATTAGTGATTAAGAGCCCTAGAGCACTTAATCACTATGGTTCTACCAACTAACACTTAATACCTCCTTTCAAAACTATAAGACTCATATATTCCTTTGAATGTAAATAACTTCAAATTTCATATGAAAAACAACTCATGAAAATGGAAGATCCTTAAATTCTCCCCCATATATCCCTAAATTTAGACCAAAAAATTAAAATAATCTATTATTTTACTGGCATGCACATTTCCACATGTCATTCCCATATAACTAGCTTATTTTATTTATTTTTATATTATCATACTTTTTTTCAACCAGAAAAAACCAACAGAATTATATTAATATATAATTCATTGTTTACATAGCCCATAAGTCTATATGTCTCCATTAAATTATCAACATATATCTTAGAGAGTGATTACAATTCAAAACCAACAAAAGCTGACACACATTTGATCATGGTTTGAAGGCAACATCAAATATTTATTCGTGATCAACATGTCAGGTGTACACATATTCTATGTGTTGAGTACAAACATAGAAAAAACATGTATTCATTTAACCAAATATAATATGTCCATCAAAATCGTGTTCCTAGCGCATAAAAGTGATCTAAGAGAAATATCCAGATTCCAAGGAGAAAATACTCCCGTGTTAATGACCCAAAAATATGACACCGCTAGATGTAGAGAAATGCAATAACGATGATTATAACCGTGATACATAATGACTACCTTCAGAATGTGATCAATGGACACCATGCACCGAATACAATCATGTATAAGAAAATTTACCTTTCCGTTGTATAATGTTGTTTGCATATGATGAATAATATATCTCACCAAATAACATCTTGAGTCCATGTTTTGACAATATGTTAGAAACAATGTTTAATTCCCAGTGTGCACGAGTAAAAATCACCTCCTTGAATTATTCAGTAATCACTCAGATTCTCCTTATCCAATTGAATAAAAGAGGCAGATTGAATGACACAGTTTTAGAAGAAGTTCACACCCTCCTCTTCCCCTTCCTATTCAAAAACCATTAAAAATCATTGTTCTTCCCCACTAGTAACAAGAAGCAAGAAATATCACAGTAAAAATACCTTTGGTCCTGAGCCCTATCTTGCATCTTGTGAGTCTAGTGGTGGGTTGTCTTCTAGAAATTTATATAAATGTTTTGTTTTTGAGTTTTCTTATGCAAGAAATTTGTTAGATTTTACTCCTACTCCCATGAACAAGTAGGAATAAAAATATGAAGATTTAGTTTTGGAACTTTCCCTCCATGGTATTATTGGGAGGAGGCTAGTTTTTTAGTTTTTTCTTTAAAAGTGCTATTAGATGAAGTTAGTCAAAGGGGCTCACAAGAAAGAGATCATATTGTCAAGTTTCATGTGTATTTGTTGTGATCGAGCATAGATTTAATACGAACCATACTCATTCCTGTTAAAAGAAAACATCAGTAAACTAGAGCATATGAAAGTTATCCCATGAGTGGGAAAGCTAGTTGTGAGTCTATAGTATGACAATATTATGCCAAAAAGAGTGTAGTTGTCCCATTTATAGGAAAAAACAACCAAGAGATGTGACAATAGAAACAATAAAAATTGAATTTCTTCACATCGTAACAAAATTTTAGCAAAAAGAAATGTGAATATCGTGTAGATTGAGTAGTGTACAATTCAATAGGATGGCGACTGCTTGCAATTGGGAAGCGTTGATGGGCCTAGAGACATTCCCAATTCAAGACACTTCAATCATCCTCCCATGTCAATGAGAAGTTCCTTCAACTTATCCAACCTTTCAATAATGTTGTCCCTAGACTCCTACCTATCAAACACGACTTTTTCCATGTTAATATTGACATGCTACTATAAATAAAGTAAGTAATGTTTTTTTCATCACCTTGTGTTTCCCATGTCAGGGATCCAAGGTGGCAGTTCATCTATCAATTTTGGGACCATGATGCCTTGTCTTTCCTATCGAACCTCCTCCTCAACCTCATGGATCCCCACTTGAATTTATGGGGGTGTATGAATTTGATAGCTGCGTGCCTGAAGCCTTGGTTCGGAAGGGATTCCTAGAACTACCAACATTCCCTTGTCCTCCTTCACCACACCTACTTTGTGTTTGTTTATGATTCATTACAACTAGAGGAAGAAATAGTTGAGCGTGGTAGGTAGGGATGAAGAATGATGGTGAAGGAAATCCAAGCCAAAGAATAGGTAAATTCCATCATATGAAGTGCAAGTCGAACTAGAAAACATCACAGGGTACTCCAAACATTCTAGTGTAGATGAATGTGAGAGGAAGGGCCAAGGGAGACTCCATAACATCGCTCCTAGCATGAAGAATTTGTTGTTTGAGATCATGATAGATCAGGAAAACAACCAAAGAATAGTTTCCAAAACTGAACTGGCAAGCTTACTGAGGAGAATGGCTAAAGAGAACCTTGTGCCTAGCTTAGAGATGCTCATCACACATTTGATATTAATGTTAAATGCCACACATGGTGGTGAATTAAAGCTTCATGGCAAGTATTTAATGTTTGACATGAGGTGGGGCACACTGGAGGTGGCTAAAACATAGATCCAAGGCACACTATCAGATGAACACCTCATCCTTTATGTTATCATGCCAATGAAGAAAAATAAAATGAAGAGATATTAGATTTTTTATTGTATTTAAAAAAAATTCTAATATAAAAATATTTTATAACCAAAATAAGAAATGAATATTTTTAATTTAAAATTCAACAAAATGTAGAAATCCTTGTAGATTCAAACTGCTAATTGTAATTTACTGAAACAATAGACTTGAATATACTCTACCAACCACGGAAACAATTAATGATCACGAAATCATGAAGCATACAAGAGAAAACATTTGATCAACACATTACACAATGACTTATTAGGGAAAGGCACAACTAAAAACCCCTACTATTTGTATATTGCATTAGTCAGAAAAATATGAGAAAATTACAATGCTTTTCTCAAGCCCAAGCATCCTCTGCACTATCTCTATCTATCTCATTGTTTTCTAGACAAGCCTTGGCCAATACTTACCCAATTTTATGCTTGCCCAAGTCCCTATTTCCTTGCATTGTTTCCTTGGGAATTAGTCCCTATTAATTAGGGAAATTCCTCATCCATAACTGTGCAATCCATCATAGGAATTTCTCACTCGGCATGCACCACCTATATAATTTCGATGATTATAAAATTGATAATACAATACCCTTGAACTCCAATCTCAACTAGGTAACTCGTAGATCACACGTGCATGAGGTATTACATTGCTTGGAACACCCAGATGGAAGCAGTAATTGAAGATAATGGATTGAGGAATACATTGATAGTAATGTTCTAAAACCAGCAATTGCAGATGCACAAAATCTGGTAGAGTGGAAGAAGAATGTAGCCAAGGCAAGAAGGATATTACTAGAAGGAGACTGAGATCATATTGTCTTGAACCTCCATGGGAAGGAGACTCCATATGAAACGTGGAATGCCTTGACTGAATTGTTTAGAATAGTAGTGACCACAGGAAGCTGGAGCTGAAGGACAAAGTTCAAAAAATCAAGATGGAGAAGGGTGACACAATACCACAATACTTGAGCAAGTTCACATAATGTCGGGATGAGATTGGGAGTGTTGGTGTTACAGTTGCTGAAGGTGATCTGGTCAGCTTAGCACTTCTAGGATTTCCCAAGAGCTAGCACAACAACTAAGATTCGGTAATGGGAGGGAGAAGATATCAAAGTGGGAGTTTTTATGGTCTGACTTGATGTAAGAAGAGATAAGGAAAAACACCATAGATGGAACCTCATACAAACATGATGATGAGGAGAACTGTGCCTTGGCTAGAAAGGAAAAGAAAAGGAAAGGATATAAATTCTAATCCAAAGGAGATGCCAGTCAGGCAGGCAAGAAGAAGTACTTATTAAAGGTTAAATGGTTTCACTGTCATGAGCTGGGACACTATGCCATGAAGTGTTCGCATAAGAAGGTCGGCAAGAAGCCCTCAGGAGGAGCAATGGGTGAAGATCTAGCTTCGTAATTCAAGTTGGATTTCACACTCATTGCATGCATGGTGACATCTGTGATGGGTAGTGTGTGGTATATGGATGGTGGAGCCTCATTCCATATGACAGGTAACAAATAATTTTTTAGTGACTTGGAGGAGAAGGACCTGCAGATGCACATCGAGATGGGAGATGATGGAAGGTATAGCGCAACCGTTATCGGTACAATTAGTTTTAAGAGGAAGTTTGGTTCTCCTCACATTAAAAGATGGCATGTGTGTTCCGGGTCTAAAGAAGAATTTAGTTTCAATTGTTGGAAGAACATGGCTACGATGTGATATTTATCAAAGGAAAGGCTTTCCTTCAACACAATGAGAAAATTTTGGCCTTTGTTACTAGTGGGGAAGAACATTTATTTTTAATGACTTTTGAATAGGAAGGGAAAGAGGAGGGTGTGAACTTCTTCTAAAAATACGTCATTCAATTTTCCTTTTTTATTCAATTGGACGAGGAGAATCCAAGTGATTATTGAACAATTCAAGGAGGTGATTTTTACTCGTGCACACCAGGAATTAAACATTGTTGCTAAAATATTGTCAAAAGATGGACTCAAGATTCTATTTGGCGAGATATATTACTCATTATATGCAAACAACATTATACAATGGAGAGGTAAATTTTCTTATACATGATTGCATTCAGTGCATGGTGTCCATTGATCACATTCTAGAGGTAGTCATTATGTATCACGATTATGATCATTATTATTGCATTTCTCTACATCTAGCAGTGTCAAATTGTTCATTCATTGACACATGATTATTTTCTCCTTGGAATCTGCATATTTCTTTTGGATTGATTTTATGTACTAGAAGCACTATTTTTATGGACACTGGTTAACTGGTTGAACACTGAAGCTACACCCCACTGCTAGAGCTCTTACTAGTTCCTCCAACAGTTGGAACTAGTTTAACTGACTTTAACTCAGTTAAACTGAATTAGTTAATTAAAACTAAAAAAAAAACTCAACCAGGGCTCCTATAAAGTAGGAGCCACTCTACATGCCTCAAGTTATACCCTCAACTCAAATTAACTAAACCAACTAAGTCAAATTAACTTAGTTAACCCGTACTAGTTGTCTTGTGATGTGGAATTACAATTTTTCTCCTAATTTAATTCAAGGGAAAATTAAATCAGGATTTTTCTTGTTGCATTTTCAACACTCCGTCTCAACAAGAAAGGGATTATCAGATAACCCAATCCCAAAGGTAATTATCACACTTGCACTATTAAATAAACATACTACCTAATTAAAATTTTGAATGCCTAATGTGTAACAAGCACATAAAATCATGCATCAAATCAAGTCCATCACAAGGGTTTACTTCCTCCCTTATGCACCCTCACCTAGGATCATACCATATGCACCACATCTAAATCATTCCCTAGTCCTTTGATTGGTTTCACTTGCCATGTCACAGGCCCTTTATTGTAACTAGTATAAGAGTCACCCATCATTGTGCATCTATAATAGGAAGGAAAAGTCCACATCATAACTGTGGGGTAGTCTGAGTACAACCCAAACTATCTCCCTAACTTTTAGCATTAGGCTCCATGGGATTTTGACCTACATTGTTCTCCATGACACTAGACCTCATCTAGAGGGAACTAAGCATATGGTAGGGATATTGACTCCTAGGCATCTCGAAAGGATGGCTTAAAATCCCTCCAAAACTCCAACCAAGTAGTTATCCCTAGTCAGGGAAAGTCCTTCATGACAACTTCATAGGTAAATATAACTCAAGCATTCTTCTTGAATTTTTAGAATTAGTAATTGAGTTTATCCTCAACACATAAGGTGCTACTTACATAGATATATTTCATTAATGTTTAGGGGCTCTCATGAGATCATTGATGAAGTAACCCTCTAAGCCCTTCGAGTGGCTCTCCTATCTATCCCACATTACATCATGAAACCAAACTTTAGTTATAATCATAACATCATCATCTCATCATGGATAGAAAAGAATTACATGTTATCATATGCCATCATGAGAGCATAATATCATCACAACATGAATATTGAAGAAATGCACGTTAAATGTTGCATGCCATCATGAGATCTTAACATCATCATAACATGGATATAAAGGAACCACATGGTAACTGCCATCTGTGATCATGAGAGCATAACAACACATGAGCATAATAGAATTGCATGTCATCATGAGTAGCATAGAAACGCATGTCATCATCAAAAAGAAGATAAAATGACATAACTGATGAGCTTCCATTTTGGCACCCTTCTCACCCCTTTTTGACACATTTGGCATACATTTATTTCCATCTATTTCTATAATCTCTCCTTATTTCCATGTTTAAAATGACTTGTGGAAAAGGGTATTAGTATGCTACATTTTGTCATCTTTTGTTGAATGATACTAACTTAATTTGGCAAATCACTACTACTCTTTTAGTAATACAGGTGTTCCCACAACCCAATTAGTAGCAAGATATAGAAGAGCAATAGGAGTCCCCACAACAAAATTAAACAATCAATTGTAAAGGAATTTATAACACACTTGTGCCCTAAAATTGGAAAACAACTTGTTATCACCAAGTCACATGATATAAAACTAACCATCATCAACCAGAGGAAATATTGACAAAGTTTGAAGACAAAAAGACCTAGATAAATGGAATCTCAATATTTTGACATATGAAAGGATATTTGCTTGTGCCTACTAAAATGGAAAATATAAACAAGCGAGTGATTTTATCCATGAGTTTATTGCCTAAACTTGATTAGTCTAAACTTGAATCATTTTCCTTAAACGAGATTAGGATAAAAATAAAATCAGTTCTAGAATTGTTATAACCATTTTTATATTAGTCTAATTAGTGTAAAGAAGGGCCACGATAAATGTGTGTCATCTCAAAAAAGAGAGAAGAAAAGGATTTTGCATTGTAATTCCATTAGGTTGAAAAATGATCTTTGATTAATACAAAACATATATAAGCTATGTTTCCTCCATCATGGTGTGAATGAGAGTTTAATAAAAAAAAATTACCATTATTTTTCTAGTACCTCGTCTAAGGAGGCAAGGGCCCTATCTAGGACAAAGTAATGTTGTATTTTATTAAAATTTCGTAATTTCCATTTAATTAAGTTCGGTTTATAGCCTCTAGTGTTGTGATGTCCAAAAGAATGCTACTCACCATTGATTGAATTTTCCAGGTTTAAAAAATTATGTTGGTAGCATTTCTCGATAAGAGTCTTTGATTATTTTCTTTGTATTATAATCATTTTCAACAAGCATAGAAATCAAGTCTAAATTTCCATAACAACTTGATTCAATCCTCATTATTGACATAATTGTGAATTGTGTGTGATACAATTGTTAATTCCATTAAAGAAGAAAAAGGAAAGATTATGGATTTCCATGCAATCGCTTAAACACTTTGTTCTGAGTTGGTATTTATACAATTACAACCTGAGCACCCACCATTTATAAATTAGCAAGAGAGTGATTTGTTTCTTTTAGCAAGATAATTCAATTCCTATACGATTGGAATTTTCTTTTCAATTTGAGTGATATTTGTAGTCCTTGGTAAGAATATCACTACTTCAATTTGCACAATAGTAGTTTCATCTTGGTTAATTAGTTTGAGAACATTTAGTGACCTTGTTGATGCATCCCTAGGACTCTATTTGTAATTGTCATAACACAACACCAAATCATTGCTTAAACATTTGCTCCTACAACATATGATGATTCACAAGTCTCATACGAGCTCTGGATTAATATTAAATGCGTAGTCTTCTAAGGAATTAGAAAGGTAATTAGAAATCCCATCAATAAGATCATCAAAATTCTCCTATCATGGTAATCAACACAATAAATAACATATAATAACTACAATTACATTATCATATATACATATGAGAACATAGATATAATATTTGATGCCATAGTAAGAGACCATCTAAAAATATCAACTTGGTATTCAACTTAGTTTGTGTTAGGTTCACTAGTCCTGATAATAGATATGGAGCATTATGTATGCTCCCCTTTCAAGAAAATTCATTTTAAAGTTATAAATTGTATTGACTCATTTTGTTGTTGAGGATAGAATGTAACTATCATGGAATCCCATGCCATCAACTACATGTCCTTATAAGTAGCATAATATCAACATGAGTAGACTATGTTATGCAACCAGCTCACAAAAAGATAAAAAAGAAAGATTAACGCCTTAGAAATCAGCCTCTTCGAGGGGGAAATATCCTTTACATTACACAAATGAACAATTCCTGGATGATACAAATGATAAGACCTCCTTTCTATATATAGGAGTCTAAGGGGTCATAATATAATCAGAGTCGACATAATAATAGTAATGTAAGGGCACAATAATAACAATAGTGGGATTCTATGGGGCACAATAATAACAATATGGGGACTACATGGGCATAACAATATGATAAGGGGGTTGTACTAATAACAATAAGGGGTTACACTAGTAGTATAGGGACCTAACATACCCCTCTCCTTCAAAAAG
>APFE030912115.1:106079-118738 GCA_000404065.3 Pinus taeda | reverse complement strand
ATAATAGAAATAGCACAAAACAATGCTTCCACATCCTCATCCTTTCTTGAGAGTGCATCTACAACAACATTTTGCTTCCGTTTTTTGTAGATGATTTCAAAGTCATAACCCAACATATTTGTGACCCATTTTTTCTGTTCTTCTAAAGATAATCTTTGTTCAAAAAAGTATTTAAGGCTATCATCATCCATTTTTACCTTGAAGTGTCTTCCCATTAGGTAAGGTCGCCATTTCTTAAGTGCATGTAGTATTGCCAACATTTCCTTCTCATAAATAACTTGCTTGAGATGTAGCCGTAAAAATACCCAATCACCTACATCAAAACTTCTTTCACCGCGACATTGATCTGCTTGTTGTTTCATTTGATTTTGCACCAAAGTAGCGTTATCCTTTAAAAGTTGGAGAACTTGTTGTGGATGCTCGATGCGATCTTTCACTGCTTGAATCTTTTTCTTCTTGATATGTCCTTCTATCTTAAGAGTTTGAGGAGTGGTAATTTCTTCCAATGCATTACAAGATATGGTCGGATTCATTTCTTGATGCTCGATGTGATCTTTCACTTCTTGAACTTTTTTCTTCATGATATGTCCTTCTATCTTAATAATTTGAGGAGTGGTAATTCCGGCCAATGCATTACAAGATATGGTCAGATTCATTTCTTCTTTCTCAATGTGATCTTTCACTTCTTGAACCTTTTTCCTCTCGATATGTTCTTCTATCTTGAGAGTTTGAGGAGTGGTAATTCTCGCCAATGCTTTACAAGAGATGGTCGGATGCATTTCTTCTTTCTATGAGGTTGGTTCCTGGTGTATATCCTCTTCTTTTGATGTTTCTTGATCCTTTTCTTCCTCCTCTTCATAATCAATGTAAACTAATTTCTTCTCAGCACACTTATGAGCTTTAATGTATTTGTTATCACAATTGTAACAAAGCCCTTTTGCTCTTTTTTCTTCCAATTGTTGTGGTGTCAACCTTGTAGGTTGTGGAAGACTAGGAGAAACAACACTTCCATATTTGTAGTTGTGAGGGGTAGACTTCCTTGTTTCCATAATTTTTCTTTCCACTTTTCTTACCAACCTGAATTCCGTCTCCAATGAATCAAGTTCCCAAAGACGAACCTCATGTTGAATGTTATCCTTTAAAGTCCCTATGGAGACATCAATCCTTTGCTTATCTGGAATATCATTTTCCCTTATATTCAATTTTTGAAAGTCCTCAGTGTGCTCTGCCATTAAACACTTTTGTTTGAGATTTATCAATTGGCTAAAGAAGGTGTTTCTCTTTGTATCCTCATAATGTGCTATCATTTCCTCTGTGAAAATTGACCACGTAACAAGTGGTTTACGAGAACAAAGCCCTTTATACCATAAAAATTGATCCAATTCTAAATATGAAGATGCAATATGCACCTTTTCTAAGTTGCACCTCATGTAGATCAAAATATTGTTCCATCTGTAGTATCCATATGAAATAAGGGCCTACTCAAACAATAAAAAGACAATAAATGCAATCATGTTTGGTCTTAGTCAATATGATCTTGTCAAGGTAATACATTGTAAATATGATAAGGAGATCTAGGTTAAGATCCATAACATATACAAAGGAGATGCTAAGGTAAAGAAAACTAAACTTCAAACGCACAAGATGAGGTATGAAAGCCTAAAGATGAATGGAGATGATAATATTGCAAAATTATTTCTCAAAGTCAATGAAGTAGTTAACACCATTATAGGCCTTAATGAGAAGCTTGATGAAGATGTTGTTGTTAAAAAAGTATTGAGATATCTACCTATGAGATTCAATGTCAATATTTTTACCATTGGGCAGATGAAGGACCTAGTCTCACTAACAATGAAAGAACAACAAGGAATTATTCCAACATATGAAATGAGGATTGGAAAAGAGAGGTCAAAACCAAAGGAGGATTCCTTCAAAGTATAAAAGAAAACTAAAGAACACCAAGCTTGCTCTAGTCATGAGTCATATCTAGAGGTAGCTCAACTTGTGAGAAAGCTAAAAAGGGGATCTTGAAAATATAAAGGTAAGTTTCTTCTCAAATGTTTTGATTATGATAGAATTAGTCACTTTGCTTCTCAATATCCCTAATCTAAAGTTTAAAATCAAGAAAAGGAAAGATATCAAAAGAGTAGAGGTAGACGTCATAAATATAATAAGGGAAAATCTCAGAGAAAGAAGGGCTTCTACTCCAAAGAAGACATTTGCTCATCAGAAGAGAGAAATGAACATACATCTAATGAAGAACATGATGAATGCCTGCTCATGGCCATAAAGACCAAATAAAATTATAAATATAATTTAGATATTGAGGAATAAGTCGAAGGAATAATTGACCTTGAAGAAGACTTGCGTTGACACATCTACTCACAAAAAACATAAACCATTGTGATACTCTACAAGTTCTCCTCCTGAAAATAAAGAATAAAAAAGTTTAAGAATGAAATTATAACAAAAGGTAGGTGGGGTCCCCTCTCATATGGTGAATAAGGTTACATGTGCAATTTCGTTTTTTTATGCCAAGGTTGTTATAAAGAGTTCTAAAAAGTAGCACATGATCATGGGGAGAAAATAGTTTTCCTTGTTTCAACATTCACCGATGTATGAAAATAGAAAATTCTTTGTGATAACTAAGTCTTCACCAAGAAATAAGTATTTATTGAACTTAATAGTTATTGTATCTAATGTTTATGATATATTCTATACCAAAAATCATTTAAGGAAACCAAAAAGGTAATTATGAAGCTTAAAAAGAGAATACAAAATATCTTTGAAAAAGTTTTGTGATAGACAAGCTATTCATAGGTTGTAGATTGAAAGAATCTTGATAGCTAACCCATGCATGATCTTCTAAAGGTTACGTTAAACAAAGAGAATTTACAAACATTGCAAATATGAGTCTTTACCTATCACGCAGAGCACATGGAAAGGGAAATCAAACATGCTTATTTATTGGTAATTCAAACCCCAAATATATGGCTAAGTCTCATAAATGACACAAAGCATGTGGCGCAAAGGAACTCACACTAAATGATATCTATGGCAACAACGGTGTTATATGGCTCAAAACATGACATAAAGACATTTGACATGATACTTGGTAACTATTTGGCATATAATAAACCTTTGATTAAATGTTATAGCCCATTTTGTATTAATGCATAGATACAACAATCTCAAAAATTTAATACAAGTGATGTGCTCCAAGATAGGAGCCACTTTGGTAGTAGACTACATACGATTGTTGGTAAGTTTCATACCTAGTCTACAACCATCCTTTCTTAAGCCGTTTCTACTTAGTGGAAGCTTGGAGAATAAAAATAAACCCTTACTTAGCACGTTATGGAGATTAGGAACAACTGCATGTAATTGCATATTCTCGCCTTTTGAGCTTGGAGAAACAAGTATGTTACATTATTACCACTTGATGTTTGATTTCAACAAGTATTATATTCATTTTGGTCTATTTATTGTTTTTGTAATGGGGTTAACCCCTTTTCACCATTTTTCCCATATCATGTCCCTTGTGTTGTCAAACTATAGCTTTGCATGTAAAAGAAAGTGCATTAGTTTGTAATAGCTTTCTTATGTACCTACTCTCAACATGAATATGCACAATACACGTGAGCTTCTTTGTTATTTTCTTCCATGCTTTCTATTGAATTTGGTTACAGAAATGCAAACTTGCATCCATAGATAATTTCCACGCTAATACCCAGCTTAATGTCTAAGTCTTGAACAATATCCATGTAAATTTGTGTTGTGCTATGGCAACAAACCACCCTCTATATGCAAGTGATGAACAATGCTCCAACGTTTCTCTATACCATACTCGAACCAATGAAAGGAAGACACCTATTGACCATTATTACACATGTAAATGTCTATCATTTTGTTTCTCTCGGTAATATCACATCCACATATCACCCATCTCATTGAAGTGCATCTTGACTTCCTTTCTTTCGACACTTATAATGAACTCAAGTGTATGGTAGCAAGAGTTTTAACGGTTATCATATGTGTCACAATCATAAAACAACTCCTCCCCTCATCACCAATATATCGAACAACTTTGCATCCCCTTACCACGAGATATTTTGGCACCCAATCCCTTGTTTCTCCATTTGCAAGATATTTGACGTAAGACCGTTCACATGTTTTGAAATGAGCTTGGTAAATAAAGGACTTTGTTTATTGTACATATTTAACCCTCCTTCCTTCTGATTTCAAAGTTCATAGTTTTCCATGTGGAGTTCCTAAACAAAAATGCAGTTAACAAATCCGACCACGAGCAATGATCCATCCCTTACTAATTTAATGCTACTATATAAGTCATGTGTTTCAGTGTCATTAATCTATGGAAATATTTTTCCAAAGAAAATAATACCAACCAACCATATCTTCCATTAGTTAAAGAAATTCATATTTTTGAGTAAATTCTCTCCTCTCAATTTGGCAAGTGAATTATATCAAGAGAGACACTCCTACATCACTCATGTCAACATCTTCACCCTCCTATGGCTATATGACACTCCCTTAATCAAATGTAGGATTTAAAGTTGTCGTTCATGATGGACAACGAAATTATGTAAGTATGACGGGCTTCCGATGATGATAGTTGCATTTTAAAAATATATCATCACTCAATATATTGCAAACTTTTTACCAACTTTACAATATATCATACAAAATTATATCACACACATAACTATTCTTTTATTGTGGTCACTACATATTCATGTAATCGATCAAACTTGTTCCTATTATAGTGCCTATGTACAATCATCTCATATAAAAAAGAAACCTCAATATAGTGTCATCACATGTTGCCCCAAAGTTCATTCTTTCCTTCTGACATTTTGGAAACAAATTTACAACACATCCTCATATGCACATTGTTATTATTGCTATGAACTGATGCCTTTCCATGATCCATATTTTCTGATATGATTAAGTCATATTCCTCAAGCATGCATGGGCCATCCCTTCCTTACAAACAAAATATTTTTTCCCCATGTATGTATTATCACTCACCCCTGCATTTACATAAATATGATCTTAGACATGATACACTTAAGTGATTCATGTACTTATGTCATGAGACATACTTTTACACAAATATTTCAAATGCATATAGTGAGCTTTCGCAACAGAGGTTCACATAATAACAAAAGTAGGCATGGCAACAAGAGGAAAGTAAGGGCATAGAGTTGGATGATATATATAAAACATGTGCAGAACTTACATGATATTTTAGATTTGCCTCACTGTGTAGTTTTCATGTAGACTTTTAGTTTTGGCATACTTTATAATACATTTTGCAACATATTTTATTTTGAGACAACACCCTTTTTTGACACACACACATATTGATGACATACTATTTTGATAAGATACAAGAGGATATGTCATAGTTGATATAGTAATTTTATATGTTGATTTCACTTGATGATATATATATGCATATTTTGATTGGGAGGTACATCGGGGATTGCGTTATTTATATTTGATGGATGAAGTGACACTTTATTTCATTCATATTATTATTTTATATTACCATGCACATTCCATAAGCGGGAGTCACAAGGGTGAGTTTAAGTTTATAAAATACATGAAGGGGCCCCACCTATTGAAACTTATCTTAAAATATTAATAACTCATTTGGAACTCTTCTTCTTGAATAATAAAACATTATTGAAGTAAATTCAAATTAATGAAGAAACTAAGTAAAAAAATAGTTAGACCCTCTAACTATTAAATGAGAATACAAATAGAGAAGAAGACTATGGAGGAAAGATGGCAAAACAGTGAGGAAAGGTATGCACCAGATTTTATATTTGTCATTTCCTTTTGATTTATTATTTCTTTGAGAATAAGAGGCTAATCTGGTTGGTGGCAGCATAAATTTTCTAAGGAGTGACAAGGAGAAGAGTAGGCTCATATCTTTCTCTTATGATATTTTCAGGTTAGCTTTCACTTTCCTACATTTCTTTATGGTAGTAGAAGGTCTAATTTTTTAAATATCGGTGCTAATAACTAAATTTTTGCAGAGAGCTTTGTTGAATTTATCATATCAGAATGGTCATGGAAGTATTTTCAACATTTTTTTTACTTTATTTTTGTCAACTGAGTGTCTATGTGTGAGTACTTTATGTATAGACACTTCTGAATTGAGTTCTGGTCAACATTTCTCATCGAAACTGGCTGAACAACAAGTTGTACTTGCTTTCTATCAATACAACTAATCATTTTTTTAGCCATTTTTACAACGCATACCTTTTTGAAATTTATATCTATATTGATGAACAAGTTAAGCTGAAAGTTATTTTACTATTTTTGAGCTATACTTTATAAATTTTTACCCTTTTATGTAGCCTTATGGCTAATGGGGTATCTCTCTATATCTTCTCATAAAATTATCTTTAATTCAGTTGATCACTGTTCATATTTTTGTTTCATAGATGTTACATTTTGTCTATACTATATACGATTTACTTTCTATGAAATATATACCATAATGTTCATATATTTTTGCTGTAAATAGCTTTGTAAATAAATAGGTATCAACATTAATAAAGGCATAAAAAATCGAGCCTAGTCCCATTATCTCACATGCCCGATGAGATTAAAGGGTTTATTAGTGAAGTATACAAACTTCATCTGTCAACATATTTTGGCGACCATATTGGGGAGCATTAATGTTGAAAAATACTGGGGGGGTGAATCAATATTCCTTAGCAATTATCACTTTTAAATCTTTTCAGAGCATTAGTTAATCTTCAATTATCATTAATGTTTATGCAGTAACAACAGTGAATAAAAGAACATAGGAGGCACACAAATTTTAGGTGGAAAACCCCCTCCAGGTCAAAAACCACTGAATGCTTTTCTAATAGTTCTTTAATATTCAACTCCAGTTGAAAAGAAATCTCCAACTTCCTAGAATCTAGAAAAGCATTCTTCTCCAGCTCCCACTGGATGGACGCTCCAACGCCCGAGATTCTTCAGTAGTCAACTGAATGGATGCCCCAAAAACTAATGAGCTACGACTCACCCTAGCACCACCCTACCACCCTGAAGTTTTGACAGGCTTGAAACTGTTGGTGACTTCATGCACCATCCTAGCACCACCCTACCACCCTATAGAAGAATAAAAGAAGAATGGACTCCCGTACCGGGGAAATGGTCCACTTTACAATGATATAGAATGATGTAGAAGAAGAAGACACACTAGACCATAACCCCAACTATGACACAACCACCTAATGATGATCCTAGACCCCCCAACACTGCCTCTTCAACTCTTCGTAGATAGACACTTGTACAACTTTTACAATGGCTCTGTACAATGATACTTTTACAATGATTGTATGCAGTGCTTCCCACTTGAAGACTTCATGTGGTGAATTTCTTGCTGCTGTTCTGCACCTTGATTGTTGCTCTTGTCATGCTACCCTTTCTTACTCTTTAGAACATTATATTATGCATTGATTCTTCTCTTGATGAATATATAATACATGCAAAAAGTATTCAAGGAAATACCCATGACATGATAATATCAAAACTTACCTCATCATGCAGAGCATATGTAAGTGCTAAACAAAAACAACAAATTAGAAACAAAGAACCTAATGAAATTAAGAAATGAACATACATATACAAAATATACTTACCTGTAGCTTACCTCTGTTGCATCATTTTGCTGCACCTTGCTCTTTGCTTCCTTAGAAAGTCTGGTCCTTTGCACCCCTTGACAACACTTGATCTAGTTTTTTCTTGCCTTCTAGGAGCACGATATTTAATCTAATGTATCTCTGTCATTTCAAATCCCCAATATGTGATCTTGAATTCTATAATAGCCCTCTGAGTCTTTTTTCCAGTGCCACAGGTTTGACCCAATTTGGATTCTTCAAGGCAAAGTTGTGCCCAATCTCTCACAGTGACCTAATTATGGACTAGTTCGGTAGAGTGAACTTGTACGACATGCCGCGTGTCACTGTTTCCTCCTTCGACTCTAAAATTGATACACAAAAAACTACAGTCTGTGCACTATCCACCACTTTTTACAAAATTCCAATCCTCTTCAGAGAGAGAGAGTTATGACAATTTTCCCAAGTTCACTTCTTTGAGATGAAATTCAGGATCCTGCAAAACCCTAACTTCCACAGATCATATCTCTAAAAATATAGCGAACCAAGATCTGAAATTTGGTCACAACATTCATCAGGATTTCGAATCAAATGAGTTTTCATTTCAGAATCTAAGACTTCACAGAAATGAAGTTATAGCGAAAATGCCACGATCACTACATTTGGAGGATATATGAGATTTCTTTTTATGGAGTTGAGAGGGACTTCTATAGAGAATGTTGGAGGGATTTTAGGAGCTTAAAAAATTATTAATTAATGACTATTCAATGACCAAAACCAATTATGAGTGCCATGCCACAACCCCATAGGGTTTTAGCCCACTAACTGGGGTTACTAACTTCAAACATGAATATCTCTCAAACTGTGAAGAATTACTTGGCGTGCCATGTATCAATGAAAATATCTCGATGAGTAGAATCTATCTAGAAGATCTTTGACTCAAAATAGAGTAAGTTGTCAAGTCAAAATTCCCTTGGAAGTTCAGGATAGCCCCTAGTGCTGCTTGGGTTGACATCAATGACAACCTCAAATCATCTTTAGATCAACAATCTCCCCCTTTGGCATTGATGGCAACACAAGTACTCCCCCTGCGATCATGGCAACTCTTCCTACTGCCTTCTCTCCCCTTTTGACATCAATGGAAAAGGGTAACCCCCCTTGACACACAACCATCCTGTGGACCTGTACACACTTCCACTCCCCCTTTATTTTCTGAATAAGGAAAATCTAATGAGAACTTGGGAGAATCCCAAGCTTCTGGCGAAGATATTCAAATGCTTCACGAGGTAAAGGTTTAGTGAATATATCAACGATTTATTCTTTTGTACTAACATATTCAAGTTTGATATTCTTTTCAGCGACTTGTTCTCTAACAAAATGATATTTTATTGGAATGTGTTTTGTTTTTGAATGCATGACAGGATTCTTGGAGATGCTGATGGCACTGGTGTTATCACAGAAGATGGGAATTGGCTCACTGAATTGTACTTGAATATCTTGCAAATTTTGTTTCATCCAAAGGACTTGAGTACAAGAAGCTTCTGCTGCAATGTATTTTTCTCCCGCTGTAGATAACGAGATTGAGGTTTGCTTTTTGCTCAACCATGATACAAGACAACCACCTAAGTAGAATGCTGCTCCACTAGTACTCTCACGATTATCAATGCTTCCTGCCCAATTTGCATATTTAAAGGTTTGAATAATGAGATTGTTTCCCTTGGGATACCACAAGCCATATTATGTTGTGCCCTTTAGATATCGAAGAATTATTTTGACGGCAATAATATGTGATTATTTTGGTGCTGCTTGGAATCTTGCTACTTGTCCAACTGCTTGCATAACATCTGGTCGAGAGGTTGTTACATATAGAATACTACCAATCATAGATCTGTACAACCTCTGATCCACATCCTTAGATGACTCGTTTATGCTCAATTTGCAACCTGTTACCATCGGAGTAAGGACGGGTTTGCAATCTTCCATTTTGAATTTCTTGAGCATTTCCTTGATGTACTTGGCTTGACATATAAATATTCCTTTCTCTTGCTAAGATATTTGAAGCCCTGAGAAGTATGTCAACTCACCAAGTAAAGAAATCTCAAACTCACTTTGCATCTTTGTAGCAAAGTTCTTACTTAGTCGATCATCATTGCTACCAAATATTATATCATCCACATATACCTCAACGATTGTTAAATTATCTTTATCTATTTGTACTTAAAGATTGCTATCAACAATACCTTTCTTTAACCCTTGTTGACATAGATATCCATCAAGACGAGCATACCATGCTCTGGGAGCTTGCTTGAGACCATACAGATCCTTCTTTAACCTGCAAACATAGTCTTCTTTTTTTGATAGTAGAAAACCTTCAGGTCGTTTGATTTAAACTTCTTCTTCTAATTATCCATTCAGAAATGCTGACTTAACATCCATTTGGTAGAATTTTATTTTTATTGAACATGCATAGGCGAGAAACATCTGGATGGATTCCATTGTGGCAACTGGTGCAAATGTGTCGTCGAAATCAATTCCTTCCACTTGTGCATATCCTTTGCAGACTAATCTTGTCTTGTTCCTGGTAACCTGTAATCCTTCCATTGTTTTGCTCCCCATGAACCTTTAATGAAACTACCATCTTGTTCAAACTACCTTCCTGTCAATCGTAGACTTATGCCATATACTGCTACATAGACTCCTCTTGTACAAACATTAAGGAGTCAACAAGCCAGATTGTTCAAAATAGTGAGTCACCTAACGGGCATCTTGACTTGAGTCATTATCTGAAGCAACTGCTAATTCCTCATGACATGTTTCTTTTACAAATCTTGAAAGCATAACTGTTGAAACCTTGCTATTTGCTTTTTCTTCTTGTACATGTTTCCTTTTCCAGACCTTCTTATTCCTGCAATCTCGAGCCATGTGCCCATAGTTATGACACTTGAAGCATTCAATGTTGTCCATAGGCGATTCCATCTGATATCTGCAACCACGAGTGCTATGGCCATAGTTATGGCATTTGAAACATTCAATATTTGGCCCATCTAGCACGTATTCTCTTCTGACAAAATCATTGTGGAACTTGTCTCGTGATCCTGCAAACTTGCTTCTAGGGTTTTGCAAATAATGATTGCACCTATAAAAAACTTCACAATCCCTAGCCACATGTCCATAGTTAGCAAATAAAAAGCAATAACCATTAAATAAACGAACATACCTGGAATATTTTTCATTCTTCTTTGGAGGTGGTGTTGTAGTTTCTTGTGGTCCTTTGTTCTTGATTGCTTTGGTCTTGTTCTTTGGAGTTGCAACATTCTTCTTTGGCTTTTCACTTTGATCAAATTCCTTTTTAGAATCATCTCGCGAAGCTGTGGAGCTTGTACCTTCATCAACTGGAGCTTTACCATCTTTAATTGCCTTCATTTTCGCTTCTTCATCTATCTTATCTTGTAAGTATTCTTTTTGCGATCCCTTGAGTTTGTTGGTCTCATCACGAGTTGCATCAAGTTCTTCTTGCTTTTGAGCAATATCTTCTTGAAACCATCTTTTCAAGATCTTCCTTCTTTTTTCTGCCTCCTCAACCTGCAGCTTCAGAAGAGTGGTCTTCTCTACTTCTCGGTTGAGAACCTGTATCTGTTCCTTCTGCTTCTCATTTCAATCCCGAGCCTAGTTATTTCTATTGAAGATGTTTCTAATTCCTTTTGCTTTTGGTCAACGACGAATATGTATCTTTGGTCAGATTCCTTCCTTTCAATTTCTGTTTCCTGCATCTGTTGTGTGATCCTACTAATCTCTACAAATGCTATGTCGAGTTCTTGTTGCTTCTGTTGGACTTCTCTCTTGAGGTCTCATTTCGCTGTATTATTGATTTCTTCCAACTTCTTTTGAAGTGACTCTTCAATACATTTGTGTTCTTCAACTTCAATTTTGAGACCTTGAACTTGTTCTTCAAGAGTATTGGAACAAATCTTCTCAACCTTGAGCTCTTTTATAAGCTTGATTTCCTCCTTAGAAAATTCTTCTATGGTCAACCCTTCTTCATCATACTCAAAACGATCCGAGTTTTCAATAACATATTGACCTGATTTCTTTGTTGAATAGAGATTATGAATTTTTTCCCAAAGAAATTTAGCTGTTGAACATTGACCAACTTTTGTTTTCACAGAATTTGGCAAAACATTCAAAATTACATTCATGGCCTTTGAATTGTACCTTTTAGCTTTGTTGGTAGATGTGTCTCCAGAAACAATTGATTCCCATACTCCATGTGTCTGCAAATATACTTCCATCTTGGATTCCCATATCCAGTAATTATTTACATCAAAATCAGGGGTTGGTACACAATACTCACTTTCTTGAGATTTTGTTGTACCTATACCATCCTTTGAAATCCTTGTAACCTGCTTCTTTGACTTTCCCATCTCTATGCTCTGAAAACCGACTTCCAATGGTTAAGCTATTACTGAAGGAACCAAGCTCTGATTCCAATTGTTGGAAAATACTGAGAGGGGGGGGGGGGGGTGAATCAGTATTCCTTAGCAATTAGTACTTTTAAATCTTTTCAGAGCATTAGTTAATCTTCAATTAATACTAATGTTTATGCAGTAACAACAGTGAATGAAAGAACACAGGAGGCACACAAATTTTAGGTGGAAAACCCCCTCCGGGTCAAAAATCACCAAACACTTTTCTAATAATTCTTTAATCTTCAACTCCAATTGAAAAGAAATCTCCAACTTCCTAGAATCTAGAAAAGCATTCTTCTCCAGCTCCCACTGGATGGACACTCCAAAGCCCAAGATTCTTTAATAGTCAACTGAACAAATGCCCCAAAACCCAATGAGATATAACTCACCCTACCACCACCCTACCACCCTGAAGTTTTCACAGGCTTGAACCTGTTGGTGACTTCATGCACCAGCCTAGCACCACCCTACCACCCTATAGAAGAATAAAAGAAGAATGGACTCTCGTACCAGGGAAAATGGTCCACTT
>APFE030912115.1:78048-104327 GCA_000404065.3 Pinus taeda | reverse complement strand
CTCGTACCAGGGAAAATGGTCCACTTTACAATGATATAGAATGATGTAGAAGAAGAAGACACACTAGACCATAACCCCAACTATGACACAACCACCTAATGATGATCCTAGACCTCCCAACACTACCTCTTCAACTCTTGGTAGACAGAAACTTGTACAACTTTTACAATGATGCTTTTACAATGACTCTGTACAATGATACTTTTACAATGATTGTATGCAATGCTTCCCATTTGAAGACTTCATGTGGTGAAATTCTTGCTGCTGTTCTGCACCTTGATTGTTGCTCTTGTCATGCTACCCTTTCTCACTCTTTAGAAAATTAGATTATACATTGAGTCTTCTCTTGATGAATATATAATACCTGCAAAAAGTCTTCAAGGAAATGCCCATGACATGATAATAGCAAAACTTACCTCATCCTGCAGAGCATATCTCAGTGCTAAACAAAAAAAAACAAATTACAATATAAAGAACCTAATGAAATTAAGAGATGAACATACATATACAAAAGATAATTACTTGTGGCTTACCTCTGCTGCATCATTTTGTTGCACCTTGCTCTTTGCTGCTCTAGAAAGTTTGGTCCTTTGCATCCCTTGACAACACTTGATCTAATTTTTCTTGCCCTCTAGGAGCACGATATTTAATCTGATTTATCTCTGTCATTTCAAATCCCAATATGTGATCTTCAGTTCAATAGTAGCCCTCTGATTCTTCTTTCCAATGCCAAAGGTCTGACCCGATTTGGATTCTTCAAGGCAAAGTTATGCCCAATCTCTCACAATGACCTAATTATGGACTAGTTCAGTAGAGCGAACTTGTACGATGTGTCGTGTGTCACTGTTTCCTCCTTCAGATCTGAAATTGATACACATAAAACTACAGCCTGTGCACTATCCACCACTTTTTACAGAATTCCAATCCTCTTCTCAGAGAGAGAGTTATGACGATTTTCCCAAGGTCACTTCTTTGAGTTGAAATTCGGGATCCTGCAAAACCCTAACTTCCACAGATCATATCTCTGAAAATATAGCGAACCAAGATTTTCCCAAGGTCACTTCTTTGAGTTGAAATTCGGGATCCTGCAAAACCCTAACTTCCACAGATCATATCTCTGAAAATATAGCGAACCAAGATCTGAAATTTGGTCACGAAGTTCATCAGGATTTCAAATCAAATGAGTTTTCATTTCAGAATCTAAGACTTCGCAGAAATGAAGTTATAGCAAAAATGCCACGATCACTACATTTGGAGGATATATGAGATTTATTTTTATGGAGTTGAGAGGGGCTTCTATAGAGAATGTTGGAGGGATTTTAGGAGCTTAAAAAATAAAAATTAATGACTATTCAATGACCAAAACCAATTATGAGTGCCATTCCACAACCCCATAGGGTTTTAGCCCACTAATTGGGGTTACTAACTTCAATCGTGAATATCTCTCAAACCGTGAAGAATTACTTGGCATGCCATATATCAACGGAAACATCTCGACGAGTAGAATCTATATAGAGGATCCTTGCTCAAAATAGAGTAAGCTGTCAAGTCAAAATTCCCTTGGAAGATCAGGGTAGCCCTTGGTGCTGCTTGGGTTGACATTAATGACAACCTCAAATCATCTTTAGATCAACAATTGATTCACGTACTTAAGGTTTATTAATATTTTTGGTTATATGACCATTTAGTCCCCTAATCAACCAAATCTTCCAATCCAATTGAATGATAAATAGAATATTGCAGATTATTTATTCCATTACATCCTCAATAATTCAAATTCTTTCTTTGAACTTGAATAGTCTTGGCTATTATAGCATAAGACATTGAATCACAATAACAAAGAGAAGCCTTAGCAAGGCATGTTTAGGAGCGTGCTACTAAAAAATAACTGTCTTATGACTAATGAATCTCGCTTATCTAGGAGAAATCATGCTCAACCTATGTATAATAGTATTGGCAAGGTCCAAAGATGAAATATTATTCTTTCCACCCAAATTCATTGTCAAATCCTTCAAGGCCTTACTTATTCTTCAAGGACTACCTCCCCTTCATGCATAATCATGTATGGAACTCAGGCTTATACCCAATCCTCAACTCAATATTCTTCCTCTTCTATGTCATCTTCATCATCCACTTCATCCTCTGTTCAAATTAATAGCCTCTATTATGCATTTAATCTTGTTCAATATATGACGAATCCTACCAAAGTGACCAGGAAATACAAACCATTTCAATTAAAATAGGACCTGTATTCCTCTCCTTAGCATGTGGCTTCTCCCTTGAATCTAACCCTTGCTAATAAATTCAAGGATCATCCACCTAAATTTTCAGCTAACGGTACAATCACAACCAATGAGCATTTGATAGACTTAAATTCTTATCATAATATTGGTGCCAATGATAATGACACCTGTATGCGTCTCTTTGTTAATTATTTACAAGAGAAGGCGATAATCAATTTTTTCAAGCTACCTCCTAAGGTTTTCTCTACTTGAGCAGAACTATGCTATTGGTTAAATTGCACTTATGACCAACTACAAATCCCTGTCGATCTTTTATGGGAATAAAATATTGTCAGCTTCTCAAAAGGTGAATCTACCAAATCTTTTAATTAAAACTTTACTAAATTATGCAATCAAATTCTTAATATCATTAGGACACATAATCAAATGACCATGATACATTATTGCAACACTTTTCCCTCTCCCTATCGTTATTGATTAGAAGAGAAAAATGTTGACAATTTAGGGTATGTACTTCAAATCTATTTGGAGTATGAAGGGCAGTCACGTTGAACAGTTTTTCCATTAGAGGATCATACAAATCAATCTGGCATGTCCTCAATCCTTCAAATCATGCAAGGCATGAGTAACTTCATGATTTCCTTTGAAAGGAAGATCAAAACACAACCTCACGCTGAGACTTCAACATGAACACTTATAAGGAATTCTCCTCAAGCCTATCTGTAACAACCCCAGGTTAAATTTCCATGTAAATAAATAATATATGGACATTATAAAAGAAAAAATCAAACTAAGGTCATGGGACATGTATTCCAAGTTGAATAAGGGGAAAAACATTACATTCAAATCCACTTGTGGTTAATTATTTATTGACTATGGAAATTGGCATTAACAAGAGGCAAAAGGAAATTAATGGCAAATTATTTATAACAAGCTAGCAAGGACATGTCGAAAAATGAAAAATAAATAAAGGAAAATGAAAGATCCTACTTCAGCAAGTGGGGAAGAGGAAGAGACAAGGAAAGGATAAAAATAGTAAAAGAATATGCATGCAAGGGAAAATGAAGGAAAATGAAAGGGAAAATAAAATAAAATTAGAGAGCTGTTAAACACACATGGGCAGCAAGAATAATCTGAAGGATAAAACATGAGAGTACGATTTTTATTAACAAATGATTTACATTTATAGTACATGTTGTGACCGTTGGGTTTCACATCCCAAGTTCTCTTGGACTCCTTTTGTCCATTCGGCTTCCACACTAACCCATTGAGGATTAGGTGTCCAACATTCCCCCCCTTAATCCGAAGGGTTATGTATGAGTCCAAGAAGAGAGCTGTAATACAAAATGTGCAAAAAAATGCATGGCAGCACTAGGCTGAATGTGCTCTCTGAAATGTTGGTATAAAGGGCGATGGTTTAAGGATGACCACCAACATGGAACGTTAGTGCAGTTCCAGAACTCTTTCCAAACTGGCTATAATTTGAAGTCTTCTGCAGAGGAAGTGCCCTATTTTTTGGATAGTGAAACCTCACCATGAGAGGGAGGTCTCACTCGCATTAAAGGGAGAACTCAACCTGAAAAGGGAAGTCTCAACCTGTGATGGTTTAAGGATGACCAACAACTCTGGAATGCTTAATGCAATTCCTAGAACTCTTCCAAAATTGGCAAGAAGCTGAAGTCTTAATTCTAGAGGAAGTGCTCCAATTCTATTTCTGGAATTCTTCCAAAACTAGCAAGAAGCTGATGTTTTCTACTAGAGGAAGTGTTCTCAATTTTGTTCTTGGAATTCTTTTGAAACTGGCAAGAAGCTGAAGTCTTCTGCTAGAGGAAGTGTCCCAAATTACCAACTGAAGGCATGTTCACGAGCATCTTTGTTTCTGGCTACAACTCTGAAACTTGTGTGGCAGGTTGTGGCTCAGGCTCGCTTGATGTGACTTTGAAGCTTGTAGATGACCATCATTTCCCCCCTATCAGATACAAGGTGAGATGATGGAGAAAACTTAACTGCAAGACTATTCAATACTCTGGAACAAGTTTTCACATGTGTTTGGAGTATCTTCTTAGCTGTTGATGCCCATTGCCAAGAAGCGATCCATCCAAGATGAATCTTTGTTCTTGCAGGATGTTTGTCTCTGAAGCATCTGTGTGAAGAATGGGTGGTTTTATGACAGTGCTTACATGGATGAAGATCAAAACAATGATCTTTCAAATGGCCAACTCGGTCACAATGTTGGCATTTCACAATTTGTTGTTGTTGTTGTTGCTGTGGAAGAGGGACAAAATCTGGAACAACTGGAGGTGAACTGTCATGAAGAACAGGTGGAGATGAATCATCCTCAAGAAATCCAACAGTTTGAAATTGAATTGGCTTTGAGTAGTCTGGAATATGAAAGGACAAGTCCTTGTCATATCCAAGACCAGTTCTGTGCTTGTTGTGGACAAGCTGTTCCCAAGGTCTAATGATGGGCTTGGGAAGTGCAGACTGGTTTGTGCATCTGCATGTACAATGCTGCTTTATGGGGTACTTAAATCTGAACCAACTGACATTATTGACTTGCTTCTGATGGGTTCAGCTCAATGTTTCTTAACAACATGTTCAGAATGACTCCTCTGTTTTTCTTCCTTGCTTTAGCTGAGATTCAAGCTGCAAAAAATCGATCTTCTGTGCATTTTTGTGACAGACCTGAATGTTGTGAGAGAAAACTTTTGCTGACTTTAATGTATCATGAGTAGTAGACAATATCAGAGTTTTGGGAACTCTAATACTTCATTGATTCTGGCCATTTTCTCCAATGTTAAACTTACACTTTAAGCCAACTATGAACCAATGTCACTACAAGGTATTCTCAAAGTTTGTTCTCTCAGAAAACTACAACAATCAAATGAGATTATTCCTTGAGGAATGAATCAAAAGCGAGATTTTAACTCTACTTATTCTCCAAATCCAGGCACAACGATGGTTGGTTGCATTCATATAAAGTATATTGTGCATTCCCAAACAATGAAACTCAAACGCTACAACAAATAAAATACTTGTTTTTCCACTCAGAAATATATATCAGCAAGGATGCAATCTCTACACAGATATATATTCAATAAATATAGTGTATTTTATCAATTTTATACCTAAGGTTCAAGGAGGAACTTCCATCACAACACTAGTAGAAGGCATCCTAAGTACTTTTTCATCTGGAAGGAGTACTGTTTGGCATGATACAGCGCTTCATAAAACTGGAGCAAGCCCTCGGGTCACAAGTTAACACAGTTACAACAACAAATTCCAACAAACCTCTAAATGTTTTATCAGCACCACCATACCATCATTTGGAGAGAGACAGATTTTGAACTTTATTTGAGCAAATTGCAGGGGATACAATTTGGGGTAGAACACCAGAGAGGAGTTTCCATGCAAGATATGATCCCTATTTAATTAGTCCTCTGTTGAATATCTAATCTTGGAAGCATTCTACAAACATATCATATGCCATACATGGAACACATAAGGATGTTTATAGAGAAACCCACAACAAGCCTTGACACCAGCGATGATTGGGCAATCTTCTCTGGAATTAATACAGTAAGTTGCACTCAAAATAATTTGATCTCCTGGAATTAAAGGGTTGGAGCTTATTAGAAGTCAACAGACCAGTGGTTCGAGCCTCCCTTCAATTCATTCAACATGCAACGATTCAGCCAGAGCGCATAAGTTTCCGCGTGTTAGATCTTTAACATGTTGTTTTTAGCTTAATAACAGTCGGCCATCCTACGCAGCTATAGCTCGAATTTCTAGAATTCGTGCTCATGCAGCGATCAGTGCGTCGCTCTATCAGATGGAAAATCCTCAGTTCCACAAGTGCATAATCGATCTTATACTAGCTTCTTTAATCTGACTCGGTGGTTGTAAGGCATTCGGTGCAGATAGAACATAACTAGAGAACTGACTACACCTCCTCTCCCAGTATCTTCTAAATGACAACGATGGAACGCTGTCTCTCGCGCCCCTCTATTGCAGTGATGGATTAGACATTGAGTCCTGTTCTCTTAAGCAGCTGGTCAAAATGAAGTTTGCAATATAGAACTCCCTCAAATGACAAATAGTTGCTAAGCTTTAAGATTCCATTGCAGTGATGGATATGGAAACAAGATTTGTGATAAACAGAATTATCAGCTGTCAATTGATACAAACCTATACAAACCCGCTAATCCTCAGCTCCTCAACACCGGAGACTACAAACGCACACTCAGTACATACACAGCAACAGATTGTGAGGTGGATTTTGCTCCTCCTCTTGATTACAAAGAACCAGAAAGAGTTCCAGCCAAACCTGCTCCTTCTGCAAGCACAACAACATCTGAAGAGGAATGAAAAGATGTGGCAGAACTGAAATTTAGTCCCTTTACTGGAGTTGGAAGGCATCTGGATGGGAAAACATCGACTTCCTCAAGGTTCCATCCTGAGCCCTTGTCCTTAGCGGGGTTGTATTTTGATTTTCTAATGATCCTGGAAATTTGGATGCTATCTTTCTTGTCTGAGAGACAAGGCTTATCACTTAAACAATATCCAAGGTATTATCAAAGAAAGGCAGCCTTTGAGTAATAGTGATATACATGGAAGCAATGAATTTATTTAATGGCGTGTTGAAGTTCACGGAAATCATAACAATCGTCACGCTGCAATCCCTCATTCTCATGATCAACGTTCTACTTTCGCCTTCGATATCCAGCCCAATTGGAGTGGTGTTCTTCTTCAAATTCATGAACTCATCAATGGATTAATCCATGTTCGATCCATAGCTATTTATCCACATATTTTTCTCTCAGCCTTCCAGATCGAAGCAGTGTTTGCAGTCATCGAAGCCCGGGTGGTTTTTTTTTTTCGTCAATCAAACGGGCATAATTTTTGCATGTGCGGGCACTCTAGATTCACATATGCCAAGTGTCACTATGTAGGCGAAGCACTTGATGGCCGCGGAGTCAGAGATTTCACTGGGTGGCGAAACGACTTCCTTGCTCGTATCAGAGTGGCATAGCTCCTTCAACATAGAGAGACAGCAGGGTAACCTCCGAGAATGCTCATGACAAGTGAATAGAAAAATAGTAAATGGTCAGGCCAGAGATGCAACAACGGTTGATCACTTTAAACAGGTGGCAAAGCCAAATCCAGTCTAAGACAAATTCAATCCAGAAATAAGAACGATAGTTCTTTACAAGGAAATTCGCAGACTACAGAAGGCAGTTTCTCATCCAAAAAATAAATTCCCTTGGTAGTTGTTCTGACATGAAAAGATGGCAGAGCACCCAGGTACAGAGCTGAGAACAGTCTCACAATGCAGCTACACAGTAAACTCTTCAGCATGGTCCGAAGGCGAGGCTCTACCAGAAACTGATTGATTGTTATTTCGAATCCTCATGTAGCAAAAATGTACACAGTGTCAGGTGCAGCGTATACAGTCCCAGAGGTCAGGTAACATAGAAGAGAGTATTAAAATGGCTAGAGTTAGGGGCAACGTATACAGGTAATGGGCAGAACTGACATATATATAGAGACCACAAAACAAGTGGCTCAAATTGGAGCAGGACCAACAATCGCCTGCTCTGATACCATGTTAAACACACATGGGCAGCAAGAATAATATGAAGGATAAAACATGAGAGTATGATTTTTATTAACAAATGATTTACATTTATAGTACATGTTGTGACCGTTGGGTTTCACATCGCAAGGTCTCTTGGACTCCTTTTGTCCATTCGGCTTCCACACTAACCCATTGAGGATTAGGTGTCCAACAAGAGCCAACATTCTAACATTCTCTTTAGGGAAAATAAAGGAAAAGGAGAGAGAACACTAGAGCACTGGGACACAAACAAGAGAAAATCAAGAGCAAGCAAGGAACAAGCAAGGGAAAGAAAGCAATAAAAGAAGAATTTGTGCGGCAACCAAGAGAAGAAGATTTGGACAACAACAATCAAGGGCATAAAATAACTGTGGATTTTGTAGGTAATATGTGCACGTTGATTATCTTGTTGGGATTTGAATGCATGGTTTATGCATTGGTTTGATGGTCATTTTTTTGTCATTGCATGGATATTTTCCTAGATTGACAGTCATGTACAATCTTTCCTTATGTCATTTCCTGGATATCCATGACGTAGTGGGTTCCTTGTTTGGTTAGTCTTTGTATTTCTAATATATTTTGGATCCTGGTTGAGGTGGTCTTAGGGAAATACCAAGGGTTGAGAGTGGAGATGGTATTCTCAAGGTAAGCTCTTGACAGGTGAGTGGAGATAGGAAAATTCCTCTAGGTGCGGTGAAGAAATTTTGAGGCATCTAAGCTTGTATTGGTTTTGGTGATTTCTAGACCTGGTGTTGGGTGAAATGATTGTGGCTTGAGGGTGGAGGTGGTTTCCTCTAGATTCCCTGTTTGGTTATGATTTGGATTATCCCATGTAATCCCACATTCAGGCTTGGAAATATGGCATGAGGGTGATTGGGCTGGAAGAAAGAATTGGCTTAGCCCAAATCTATGGTTAGGTGGCACGTGGAAGTTAGGAATTGGCTTAGCCCAAATCTATGGTTAGGTGGTACGTGGAAGTCCCTAACTTGGTTGGTACTATGCATATGTTAATGTGTGTTATTCTTTAACAAGATTAACTAGCACAAGTTTTAGTTAATGTGTTGATTATGTGATTAGTTTGTCATGGCTTCATTCTGGTTAAACGCTTGTTACATGCATGGTATATTTCTTATTATGTTCTCTTGTTATTGATCTATATCATGGTTTGTTAGGCTCTTGGATGATTTATATGGTTGCACGAACTGACAAGTATTTATTGCAACTAGTATGAAAGAGAAACAATCATTCTTGAACAAATTATGCATCCAAACATTGAATAAACTATGCACCCAAACCTACAAGCACCTTGGTCACAACATGTTTGTAAATATGAATAACATGTACTGGGAAAGCTTGAGCAAAAGCAAAGCTTATAAACAGATCACGAGGACTCATGAACTTGGTTGAATGTTGACCTTAAAAATCTTGGAACAAGCCCATGGCCGCACTATCTGAACGAGGAAATTTCGACTTTGGCCACACTAAGGATGGGTTATGCATGCAACTGGATACCTATGGCCACACTAGCAGACCTGCATGCATGCATATGGGTTGTGATCTATGTTAAATATTGGTCAAGCTCAGGGAAATGATCACTAGGGGAAGTTAGCTTGTTGACATTGTGATCATGTGTCTTTGGGTGGTTCCCATAAGTTTTGAACAAGTGGACCCCATTTCCATAAATGAATCTTGGAAGTTGAGTCTTGTATCGTAACTCTTAGCTCATATTTAGCTTAGTAAGCTTGTAAAAGTGGGTAAATGTGGGGTGGGGTGTTATAGGGTGGTATTAGAGCAAGTTCACAACACTGAACATTGGGATAAATGCATATTGTTATGCAGATCTGTATGTTATCATGCATGTATATGTCTATATGATTATCATGCATGCATGTCAGTTATTTTATTTATTAATGTTGATTATGTTGCTATAGTTTTGCGATATTGTCTTGATTCATGTATGAATTGATATGCTCTTGATATTATTATGTATCATACTAATCTGGATTGACCTGTGCAGATGTAATAGCCTCATTGGAATAAATTGTGGTAATTCTTGTAACTATGCCTTTATTTGATTTATCTAATAGTGGTATGTTGTAGGAAAATAGAAGGCCAAAAGATGAAGAGTAGAATGGTTGAGTACAATTTATACAACTTCTCGTACACGCTAGAAGAGAAATCAGTAGGATGGGAGAAATTCGTTGGGCAGTAGGGAGAGGGAGTCTCTCTTGATCTAACAGACACATTGAGAAGTTTTAGGGCAGAGGCCAACCATTTCTCTTATGTGATTTCTACTGAAAGACTTTGCTTAATAGATCAAAAGTTGTAAAGCTGATAATGAGCAGTTGATTGAAGCCTAGGAAAGGCTTGCAAAAGCTCAAGAAAAGCAAGCTGAGGTTAATGTAGTTATTCTTTAAATCCTTTTAGATTTACAGAAGCATGGACAGTTGGGGACTAATCATGGAGACAAACATGAAGAAAAGACTAATGGGGTAGATGGAAGTCAATCTTAGAAAAGGTACAAGTTGGACAAGGAAGATACAATAAATAGTGGCAGACTCTTGGGTAACCCTGAGAAGAGGGTTAGTACACATGGATTTTATTCTATCTCTACTTCTAGGAGACACCATCACCATCATTGCCAGCATCATCATAGGAGGACTAAGAAGGAGTATTTTCCAAAGGAATTAAAGAAAGCCAAGCCTCCTACTTTTGATGTTGAGATGACTAAATCAGAAGATGCAAAAGCATGGTTGCTTGGAATGAGAAATTTTTTTAGACTTCATGATTACTCAGAGAATATCAAGGCAAAGATAACTACTTTTAGTCTCAAAGGAAAAGAAAATATCTGGTGGGAAGATGTCAAGCATGTCAGGGGCATTAGGGAAGAGAAGTTGATTTGGGAAGAATTTGAAGAATCTTAAGGAAGAAGTACTTATCTTAGAGGTATTATGATGGAAATGTCAAGGAATTCTATGAGCTAATGATGGATTCTATGATAGATGAAGAATATACAACTAGATTTTTAGAGCTACTGAGATATGTGCCCTATCTCAATGATGAGAAAGAAAAGATCCAAAGGTTCATCAATGGATTTCCATTAGCATTCAGAGATCATATTGAGTTTGATGGGTCTCAGTCATTGGAGGAAGCCATCAAAAAGTTGAAGCGTAGCTATGAGTAGTCAAAGCGCAAGCCTGAGTTCAAGTGTGACTAGAAAGGTGGCGAGAAGACTAAAGGAAAATGGCCCAAGAAGCAAGGAAGATACTAGGATGTAGGTGAGAAGGAAAATGTGGCTCCTTATAAGAAGTCCAATGCAACTGAGAAAGGACATGGGTCTCAACCTATGGATTAACAAAATAAAGGCAGTGGTAGAGAACCATTGAAGTGTTGGACTTTTGGTGGAGACCATCGCAAGAGAGATTGTCCATCATACTAGGGTGGTAGGCCCCAAATTTATAGTGCTCAGGAGGTGCAAACAGTTGGGGATGTAGGTCAAAGCATTCCCAAAATTGATGTATCTTGATAGCATACATAATGTTTTCTATATTCCCTAGAGCAGTTTAACAGGGGTCACAAAAGTTCATGATTGAATGATGCAGTCAAAATTATGAGGGGGAATCTCTCAACTTAACCCATACGAGTTTATAATTTTGTTTGATGTTTTAAGAAGTTGTCATAAGTCGATAAATAATAGCATATGCATAATAAAATGCCAGATATTAATTATTTTAGAGATGCATGTCCATCAGATAGATATTAAATAACGATATGGTAGATGCATGAAGGCATGTTAGTTGCATAGAGTAATGTATGTGTATGCATAAATACTCTTAATTTGTTGTCATAACATGACTAAGAGTGGTTAATGATAAGCAGGTAACCATGAGTAGGTTGACAACACGATTTGGAAACCACTAAGAGTTTTGTATGTAGCCTATGGAAAATAAGGTGTTAATGAGAGAATGGCACAAGAGACACTATGTGACAAAGTTGTGAGTCCATTAATGAGAAGTTTGCTACCAGTAAGTTGTTTTCTCCATATACGTGTTCTAAGAACTATTGATTATGACTCTTGAACTTACGGACCCTTAAATTATTGTTTGAATGTTTGATTAAGTACACAATATGAGTATGTGCTTTTGAGATTGCATGAAGGAATGTTCTTGATTTAGGACAATTGTACTAACACAATGTGTGCTGAGACAACTAATATGCACATGAGCGCAGGTGGGTGCTAGTTGTAGCACTATGGCTAATGACTATGAGCTAATTGCAATCTATTTCATGGTTGTTAGTCCTGGTAAATACTGATTTTAATTGATGATGCTAATCTTGGTAAAGGGTCGACTTCAAATTAATAGACATGATGACTTGATCCTTGAAACATATGACTGACACATGTGAACATTTGTAAAACAACATGATTGGTATTAGCATGGCAAGGTAACAATTGATTTGTTTTTTTCATATAACTAATAGTTGTTTGAATGTGATGGCACATAAGAAGACTCAATTGTAGCAAGGTAAATAATTAAAAGAAAGGACTTGGGTGAGAATTCGTTTGACTATGTTTGGAAACTGTTGTTCCAAATGAATGTGTGCTTTGCATGAAAACAAGAGGTTCTCTTAACCTTGACTTTGTATGACATTATATGAATATGTGATATGTTCATGAACATGTTGACGATTAAATGAATATATACAATGCCATTGTATTTGATAGGTTGCTGCTAAAAATCATTCTTGTGAAATGATGATTGATTATGCTTATAAAAAATGATGAATATATGAATGACATGATTGGGATAACACAATGAGGTTATCTGATTAAATTCCCTATTTTGTGAGAAATCTGATAAGCAAGTGGGAATTCTTGGTGTTCATTATTTCTATCATCATGTGATTATGGCATTCATGTGCCCATGTTTATATTATGTTTATGACCATGAAATATTGACTATGCTATCAGCAAGTAGAATAATTACTAATTATAATTCTTGGTCAAAGGATTGGACATATATGCAACTAAGTGTTGTGCCTTGGGGTTGATAAACCACTTAGAATACTGGTTGGGTCCATGGGAAATAATGGACAATGAAATGAAAACCATGAAAATGGCACAAAGGAGGTTCTCTAAACCTTGAACATACTTGATATATGTGTGTGTGTGTGTTATATTCATGAACATGATTGTTTACCGAAGTTATGTTAAGCCATTGTGAATGACATGTTCTTGTCAAGGATCATTCCTGTGGGAGAATGATGGTATAGATGGCATGAAAATATTCCTGGTTGTATGAGGAATCAATTGGGAAAGAGGTAGCCCTAGCAGATTTATGATTTTGATATTATGTGCTTATAATTATGCCCATGTTTTTTCTATGAACATGGAATGTTGAAGAATACATCAACAAAATGAAAGCAGTGTAATCTGTGGCATGCTGAGGCAAGCATGGATAGTGGAAGAAACCAAAAACCCAAGATTTGGGTTGTGGATGTGATCCAGGTGGATATTGGTGGCCAACTTCCTATTCCACTTGGACCCCCAACACTATCCCTTTTAGTTTTTCAGTTTCCATAGTTGTAGCACAATTTACTATTTTGGCAGTTTTTCGGGTCCTGAACTTCCGGAGCCATTTTGAGGCCCTAAACAACGTTTCTAGGGAAAAAGAGAGATCAAAACCACCTTAAATAAGCCTATTGGTTTGTTTTCGACCTACTCGTCGAGATCTTCAAAACAAGGTATTATGATAGCCAAACAGAGATCGTATGCCAAAGTTACGACCTCGGGAAATTGA
This sequence comes from Pinus taeda, assembly GCA_000404065.3. NCBI lineage: Eukaryota > Viridiplantae > Streptophyta > Pinopsida > Pinales > Pinaceae > Pinus > Pinus taeda. The sequence goes on along the minus strand of APFE030912115.1, from coordinate 90,666 downwards.
TGTACCAATTTACCCAAACGGGGCCCACAATTTTGGCGCTTCATCTCTTAGGATTAGGTTTCTATATGTTTAAGGTTTTCTAGTATTTCTCAATAATAAATAGGCCTTGGAGCCTCGTTGTAACACAATTTAGAGGAATGTAGTTGCCACATCTCTTCTCAGAGATAAGCTACCATCCCCCGAGCTAGTTTATTTCAATTTTGTTTGTAAGCATATTTTAGCATTTTGATATTAATGAAATGAAGTGTTATTTCTGATGCATTTATGTATTTATGGTTATATCTGTAATTTGTTGCATTCTTGTTTAAGTTCGGATCAATGGTATCAAAGCGGTATGCTCTTTCTTTGTTTTTCGTTTCATGTCGCCAACGAGGTTAGAATATAACGAGTTAGGGCTAGATCTGGTTGAACCTTCACATTACCAGCCTCGCAAACCCTGACGACTTCCCATGACAGAAGAAAAGAAAAACAAGGGGTAGGATATCCTTTCAAAATATTGCTTGAGGAAACCCTCGAGTTACAGAGGAACACAATGATGGATAACTTTGCCCAGATCCTTCGATGACTACCCACAAGCGATACATATTCATCCAAAAACCACCCTAGAGGTGCCACTCCTTTTAGGGTACAAGTTAACTGTGATATTCTCATATTTGAGGGCCAAATAGATGAAGAAGTCATAGACAAATGGTTGAATCTGTTGGAAGGATATTTTTCAGTTCATGACTTTTCTAATTGGGAAAAGATTACTTTTGGACTTCTCAAAGCCGCCCCACACGTCAAGAAATGGTTGGAAATCTACTTTGAACAAAAGGATGAGAGGGTATCCTCAATGTTTTCAACTGCACCCACTTGGGATTCTTTCCGAGACACCATCAAGGAACAATATTACCCTGTCGAGAGCTGTGAACATAAATACATAAAGTGGACCATGCTACGATAGGGAAGGGATGAAGATGTGCCAGATTTCACAAATATTCTCCATACCCTCCTCACTAAGTTGGGTATCAAGGCTTCTGAGCAGCATTTGGTACTCAAGTACAACGATTGTTTACACAAGTACATCCAGGACGAGATGGAGTTCCTAGACATCTCATTGCTTAGCATGACATACCGATACACTGTCAAGATTTAGCATAAGTTTAAATAGAAGAAGTGAGACTTTGGATCTGCGAATCTGAATCAAGGAAAAGGCACCCTCAAACCATAGAGAAAAGGCCAAATCCAAAGGGGGGTGTCCCAGGACAACCTGTCAAAGCTGCAAGGAAAGAATAACACCACAAAGACAAAGAAGGACATCAGAAAATGGTGTGAGTTCCATAAGAGCTCCACTCACAACGCAAGTGAGTGTCAGGCCAAGCAGTCACTAGTGGCCAAGCTGAAGGCTTCTGAATCAGATGCATGTTTCAACTATGAGTCAGAACCTAACAAGGGTAATGACAAAGTGAAGCATATCATTGATGCGGACCCCAGTGCCACCGTGGCCACCACCAAAATCCAGAAGAATGAGCCTGAAGATCTAGAGAAGGGGGAATACCTTTTCCACTCACAAATGTGGGTGAAAGGTTCTCCATTGCAATTCATTATCGATAACAGGAGCCAAAAGAACCTCATTTCAGTAGAGGTTGTGAAGTGGCTGGGCCTACCGACAACACATCTGCATCCGTACACCATCTGGTGGCTTCACCAAGGACGAGATCTCTGCATCATCCAACAGTGTCACTTTCCCTACAACATCAAGCCCTTCATGGATGAGGTACTGTGTGATGTTTCTCCTCTTGAAGTTTGTGATGTATTATTAGGACAACCATACTTGTGGAAGTGACATGTTGTATATGAGTCTAGACCTCGCTTTGTGATTATTACTTTGGGAAATAAGTTGTACAGGATACGGAGGAGGTAGCCCCGCCTACTACCATCTCGTTGATCACTGCAAAGCAATGCAGTAAAATCATTTCCAAGACCAAGATATTTTTCCTTATGATTCACCCTCAGGGAAAGAAGAAGGTTGAGGCCATGGCTTCCAGACAAGGATCCTCTGCACAACAGCAACAGATGGACAAGGTCGTGGAGGAGTATAGGGAATTTTTTGTGTCACCTGCAGGGGTACCTATGCATTATCAGGTCAAGCACTCCATCGATCTAACCCTGAGTGCGCCACTACCTAATGGACCGATCTATTGACCCTCTATTCTGGAGAACGATGATATCAAGAGGTAAATTCAAGAGTTTTTGCAGAAAGGGCACATTAGGTGAAGCTCATCAGTTCTTGGGAGCTCAATTGTATTGGTACAAAAGAAGGACGAGACTCGGAGACTTTGTATTGGCTATCAGGCGCTAAACAAGATCATAGATTGATGACCTTTTAGACCATCTCAAGGGGGGGAATATTTCAGCAAGAATGACTTGAAGTATAGTTATCACTAGGTGCCTATCAAACCCTCCTATGTGTGGAAGATTGCCTTCAAATCCAAGGAGGGCCTTTTCGAATGATTGGTCATACCTTTCGGGTTGACGAATGCCCCCACAACCTTCATGAGATTTATGGAAGACATCTTGTGACCCTTCGCCAATGCATTCATGGTGGTGTATTTAGATGACATCTTGATCTTCAACAAGAGTTGCGAAGAGAACCTTCACCATATTCGACAAGTCTTTCAAACCCTGCGACAACACAAGTTGTGTGCCAATTTGGAGAAATGCACTTTTGGCATGACCTAGGTTCAATATCTGGGGTACATCATTGATGAGCAAGGTGTGCATGTGGACCCAGCCAAGATACAAGTCATTTGGGATTGGTTAACCCTAACCACTCTAACAAAGCTTCACATATTTCGGGTCTTGCCAATTTCTATTGCAGGTTCATGTTGGGGTTCTCTCATATCACCTGTCCTTTAAGTCAAGTCACCAAAGGCAGAGCGAAAGAAAAGGTTTTTTGGTTCGAAACCCAACAAAAGGTGTTTTCTAAGTTGAAGCATTGCCTCTGCTCTGCACCAGTGCTCACATTACTAGACCTATAGAAACCATTTGAGATTGAGACAGACACCTCTGACTATGCTTTTGGTGCAGTTCTTACTCAGGAGGGGCATCCAATGGCTTACCATAGTGAGACACTTTCAGACATAGTCTGAAAGTATCCTACTTATGACAAATAAATGTATTCCATTGTGCAGGTTTGTCGTCACTGGAAGCATTACATTATGCAGAAGGAAACAATCATCCACACAGACCATCAACCCCTACAGTTCATACAGACACAAGGGAAGTACTAGAATGATCGTGATAAAAAATGGTCCACATACCTACAACAATTCCATTTGAACATTAAGTACATGAAGGGAAACACCAATAATTTTGCAGATTGCCTCAGTCGACCACCAGTTATGGCATTGATAACTGTGCTCGACTCTTATGGGCACAAGACTTCGGGGTGGCCACATATTTATGAGAGCAATCCAGAATTCAACATCACATACTAGACACTCCTGGAAGGTAGGCAAGTTCCAAATTTTCACCTCCAGGATGCACTGTTATGCCACCTGGGACACATCCATGTTCTTTCAAGTGAGTGTGCCAAGATGTTTTGGGAGGCGCACTACAATCGGGTCGCTGGACATTTCGGAGTAGAGAAAATAGTGGCAGTACTGTGTAAGTTTTTTTATTGGATGAAACTTCGTCGGGATGTTGGGAGGTAGATTAAATCCTACACTGCCTGCACCATTTCCAAACCAACCATCAAGAAGCAAGGCCTATATACTCATCTGCCTACTCCTAGTCAACCTTGGGAATCCATCTCCATGGATTACATGTTGAGCCTTCTTTCTACTAAGCATGACAACGACTGCGTTTTCGTGGTTGTCGATAGATTCTCTACGATGGCCATTGTGGTGGTTCGCAAGAAGAGCATCACAACAGAGGCCATTTCTAAGCTATTCTATTGTCTCTGATCAGGAAAACAAATTCCTAAGTGAATTTTGGTCAAGTCTCTGGTCGATGCTGGATACCAAACTCACTAAGTCCACGACTTTGCATCCCCAAACTGATGGCCAAATAGAAGTCGTCAATAGGATGATCATACACATTCTAGGCATGTACAACTCGAAGCATCCACACACATGGGATGAAAGCCTCCCCTATGTCCATCACAGCCACAAAAAAGCTCTCCATAGCTCAATGGGCCACAACCCCTTTCAGGTAGGGCTAATATTTTAGTCATTATGTCCCATTGATGTGGCCATACCATTTGCAGCTTCTCAAACAAATTCAACTCATGTCCAGTCCGAAGCCGACAGGGCTAGCAACTTCATTGAGCACATTCAACACATCTGCCAACAGGTCCATGATATATTAGACATAGCCAATGCTAAGTACAAGCAGTGCCATGATCAACATCGGGTGCCGCACAAGTTCTAGGTGGGCGACAAAGTTTGGCTACATTTGCAGAAGGAACGCCTCACTTGACCCCATCTCAAGCTTTGCTTGCTCCAATATGGGCCACACACCATCACCAAGGCTATATGGGACAATGCCTTTGAGCTTAAGTTTCCACCATTCCTTGGTCTGCACCTAGTTTCAATGAAGACCTCCTTCGGCCATACTTTCCACCATTGTTGGACACATTTGACATTGTAGAAAAAATCGCACCAACAGAGCTAAGCCCAAACTGCATGGAACATGCCACAACTGATCAAATCATGGACACCTAGATCAAGAACACTCACCAGTAGAAGATCCAACTGTATCGGGTTGTCAAAGCTGGCCAACTCTTGAACTAAGGCAAGTGGCTCACCAGGGACCAAGTTCAACATAAGTTTCCCCATCTCATAGAGGCACTCAATGTAATGGGGACCATTGCTTCCTAAGGGGGGAGGACTGATCTAGGTGGATATTGGTGGCCGCCCCCTATTCCACTTGGACCCCCAACACTGTCTCTTTTAGTTTTTCATTTTCCTTAATTGTAGCACAATTTATTATTTTTGGCAGTTTTTCGGGTCCTAAACTTCCAAAGTTGTTTTGTGGCCTTAAATGATGCTTTTAGGGAAGACAGAGAGACCGGAAATGTCCCAAACTATGGTACTTTGTTTTTGGCATATTGTTTGAGATCTTCGAAATGAGGTATTATGATAGCGAAACAAAGATCATATGCCAAAGTTACGACCCCAGGAAATTGATGTACCAATTTACCCAAATAAGGCCTATAGTTTTGGTGCTTCATCTCCTACAATTAGGTTTCTAGATGTTTAGGGTTTTCCATTGTTTATCAATAATAAATAGGCCTTGGAGCCTCATTGTAACACATTTTAGAGGCATGTAGGTGCCACATCTCTTCTCAGAGATAAGCTACCATTGCCCAAGGTATTTTATTTCCATTCCATTTGTAAGCATATTTCAGTATATTGATATTAATGAAATGAAGTGTTATTTCTCTGCATTTTTGTATTTATGGTTATATCTGTAATTTGTTGCATTCCTGTTTAAGTTCAGATCACGATGCACGCAGTAAGGCATGGGAAAGACACTAGAGGCAAGGTTTCCTGGTAGAGACAATGTAGTCTCTGGATGTGCAATACTACTATTATGTACATGTTATACTGTGCCATATGTATTGTGTACGTGTTGTGTTGTAACTTGTGTATTCATTATGTTGTAACATGTGTATTCGTTGTGTTGTATCATGTGTATATGTAAATGTGTCAAGTTGTACACTGTGTATTGTGTGTTGTGTTGTACACTATGTATGTGTATGTGTTATATAAGGTGTTGGGATAGGTAGGTAGAGCAAGGAATTGTTGAAGAGAAGAGAAGAGAAATGAAGGGGATTGGTTCTTAGGTTCCTTGGAGGATGTGGGTTGGGATAGAATCTCTGGAGCCCTATAACAACTTGGGTTCCTTAGAGGTTGTGGGTTGAGATAGTAATCTTTGGAGCCTTGTAACATCTTGGTTTCCCTAAAGGTTGTTGGTTGAGATAGTAGTCTCTAGGGCCCTGGACAAACTGGGGAGAGACCAATCTTGAGTTAATATCTGTAGAGGTAATTTATGAAGATTTCCACGTTTATGCTTTGATTTTAGTAGTGGATTATGGACTTCCTAGGAAGGAGGTGAATCCTTGGTACTACACTTGAGGGTGGAGGCGCGAGCTTCTGGATTCCCTTGTTGCTAATTGAGGGTGGAGGTGTGAGCCTCTGGATTCCCTTTTTGATGATTGAGGGTAACATATCCTTTTTTCTTTGTCGATTGAAGCAAATGTGAATATGTATATAAGTATATATCATTGGAAATTTTGTATCGAGATGGGTTATAAATCTCCATAAGCAGTATGTTTGTCACGTTTTCAACAATTTTTGTCTTGTCATAAGTCATAGAACACCGAGGATGGTGTTCCCCAAAGGGGGAGGAATTTGTAACAACCCTAACTTAAATTTCCATGTAAATAAATAAAATATGGACATTATAAAAGAAAAAATAAAACTAACACCATGGATACATATTCCAAGCCGAATGAGGGGAAAAACATTACATTGGGATCCACTTGTGGTTAATTATTTATTGGCTATGGAAATTGGCATTGGCAAGAGGAAAAAGACAATAAATGACAAAATATTTATTATAGTTAGCAAGGACATGTGGTAGAGTTCCAAAGAAATAAAGGAAAAATGAAAGAAATTCCACTTCAATAAGTTGGGAAGAGGAAGAGACAAGGAAATGATAAAAATAGTAAAATAATATGCATGCAAGGGAAAATGAAGAAAAGGAAAAGGAAAAGAAAATAAAATTGGAGGTACAACATTCTAGTATTCTCTTTGCGAAAAAGGAAAGTGAAAGGAGAGATAACACTAGAGCATTGGGACACAAGCACGAGCAAGCAAGGAACAAACAAGGGAAAGCAAGCAACAAAAGAAGAATTGGCGTGGAAACCAAAAAAAGAAGGTTTGGACAACAGCAAGAACGACATAAAATAGTTGTGGATTTTGTAGTTAACAATGTGCATGTTGATTATCTTGTTGGGATTTGGATGCATGTTTTATGCATAGGTTTGTTGGTCATTTTTGCTGGCATTGGCATGGATAATTTCCTGATCGACAATCATGTACAACCTTGCCTTATATCGTTTCCTGGATAGCCATGATGTAGTGGGTTCCTTGTTTGGTTGACCTTTGTATTGCCAATAGATTTTGGATCTTGGTTGAGGTGGTCTCAGGAAAATCCCAAAGGTTGAGAGTGGAGATGGTCTTCTCTGGGTAAGCTCTTAACAGGTGGGTGGAGACAGGAAAATTCCTCTGGGTATGGTGAAGAAATTCTGAGGCATCCAAGCTTGTATTGGTTTTGGTGATTTATGGGCCCAGTGTTGGGTGAAATCAATGTGGCTTGAGGGTGGATGTGGTTTCCTCTGGATTCCCTGCATGGTTATGATTTGGTTTATCCCATGTAATCCCACATTGAGGCTTGGAATATGGCACGGGGGTGATTGGGTTGGAAGAAAGAATTGGTTCAACCCCAATCTATGGTCGGGTGGTACGTGGAAGTCCCTGACTTAGTTGGTACTATTCATATGTTAATATGTGTTATTATTTAATTAGATCAATGGGCACAATTTTTTCTTAATGTGTTGATCATATGACTAGTTTGTCATGGCTTCATTTTGGTTAAATTCTTGTTACATGCATGGTATATTTGATATGATATTGGATGATTTATATGGTTGCATGAGCTAACATGTGTTTATTGCAACTAGTATGAGAGGGAAACAAGCCTTCTTGATGAACATATGATAAAACTAATGAAACACTGAACAAACTATGCATCCAAACCTATAGGAACATTTCTCACAACATTTTTTTAAAAATTAATAACTTGCACCGGGAAAGCTTGAGAAAAAACAAATCTTAGAAACGTAGCATGAGGACTTAGGAACCTGGTTGACATAGTTCTAGACAGTTCTCAATAGTTGGCTAAATGATGGTCTTAAAAATCCTAGAACAAGCCCATGGCCACACTGTCTGAATGAGTAAATTTTCGCTTTGGCCACAATAAGGATGGGTTATGCATGCGGCTGGAGGCCTCTGGATGCATTGGCAGGCCTTCATGCATGTAATTGGACTATGATCTAGGTTAAATGTTAGTCAAGCTTAGGGAAATGATCACCAGGGGAATATAGGTTGATGACAGTGTGATCATGTGTCTCTGGGTGGTTGTAGTAAGTTTTGGACAAGTGGACCCCATTTCCATAACTGTATATTGGAAGTTGGACCTTGCATAGTAACTCTTAGCTCATGTTTACCTTGGTAAGCTTGTAAAGTTGGGTAAATGTGGGGTGGGGTGTTACACTATCAACTAAATGCTCTTCTCTCTCATCCATGGTGTGATTTCTGCAAAGAATATCATGATGAGAAGACTTGTGAAATTAAAAAAATGCACGAGAGAGAATATTTGGGAGAAATATTGATCGTACAATTGCCATATTATCTTGGTTTAATGACAATGAGGTAATAGTTGTTGAAACTAAAAACACTTTTAGGGCTTGGAATGCTAGAAACCAATCTTTCAAAGAAAATGTGAATCGAAAAACCCCCATCATTGTTTCCTCTCCGTCGAATGAAAATTCTAATCCCTCTTCCTCTTTAAGCTTACCTCAATTCAACATTCTTAAACAAATGGCCTAAATTATAACTGATGCTTCTATGCTTGATATGGCAACTATCCTTGAACAACAACAACAATTGTAAGACTTCCTTGAAGGAAGAATACTTGCTCCTATACATACTCTTGAGGTACAACAAGAAGAGGATCCTTCCGAAGATAGGGTCTTCACTATATATAATTCTAGGAATTTTCCAAAAAAACCTCCTTTTAATGTTTTAATGAAAATTCATGACACAATTGCACATTGTTGCATAGTTGATGGTGGATCAGTCCCTAATGTGATGCCAAATATTATTATGGAAGAGCTAGTCTTACAATGTTCTGAAAGGACGCCTAAGAAAGTATTGGCCTTCAACAATTCACTACAAGAAATTGATGAAATTAAAGGTGTCACATTGGTCTTATGTTCTCACCTAGAGATAACAACCTTTTGCAATATTTAGGTGATGGAGATGCTAGTAAGCAATTATTCAATCATTGTCATTAGAGACTGGAAAATGAAAACAAGTGGGTATTTGTCTTTGGATGGTACCCATATGAGTCTTTGTAAGGATGGTAAGAACATTATTTTCATAAGAGAAGGGAGGATTTTGTTGGGTTGTGTTATATTCTTTCCACGACTAGCCCACGTAGTTAATCGGGGGGTTAGAAGGGGGGTCACATGGGGTTTGAGGTGTACCCGTAACCCCACTTTATGGGGTCTGGGGCAGCGCCCCAGAAAATTTTGGTTTTGGAACCTATGTTAGGTTGGGCGGACCCACCTATGGTTTTGTGCATGATTTTCGCACATGTTTTTTGGACGCGATGGTTTTCGGTCCATGGTATTGGATCGACGGTTTTTTGGTCCATGGTATTGGACGTGATGGTTTTTCGGTCCGTATTGGATGCTTCAACATGTATAAATATGTATTGTAACATTGAAAGGAACATAATGAAAAATCAAGCTGGTAGTCCAGGTTTTGGGATCCAGTGGGAAATCTCTGTGTATATGTGTTTTATGTGTTATGCTCTCGAATATTTATTTTTTCCTGTGATTTAGAATTCGTATGCAGGTAATTTCTGTATGGGGCTAAAAACTACATTTGGTATCAGAGCTGTTTTGGCTTCAGGGGGACGCCTTTGTTGCTAAGGGGTTTCGCTCGGGCCTATGGTAGACCCTGTTTAGTGGGAGATCTATGAGATCGATTCTGGTGGTGAAAGAAGATGGCGAGCAACGCAAAGATAGAGATTGAGAAGTTTAATGGTCAGAGTTTTGAGTTGTGGAAACTCAAGATGGAGGATCTGTTGGTGGATAAAGATTAGTGGATCACGGTAGATCCGAGTACTAAACCAATGGGAATGACCGATGAAGAATGGAAGAAGTTGGATGGAAAGGTGAAGAGCACAATACGATTGTGTGTCTCAGATTCAGTATTTCTAAATGTATCAGGGGAAGCTACGGCGAAGGCTCTGTGGGACAAGTTAGGGACTTTGTACCAATCTAAGTCTTTGGTGAATAAACTATTCCTGTGGAAAAAGCTGTGTAACCTCAGGATGAAAGATGGAGACTCGGTGACAGAGAATCTGAATGCATTTAATACTGTGGTAACTCAATTAGCATCTGTTGATATTAAAATTTCAGATGAAGATAACTGCATCAGTTTGTTGTGTTCTCTACCAGATTCGTGGGATAATCTGGTTATTGCAATAGGTAGCAATGCAACTACCTTGCAGTTTGATGAAATAGTCTCAGCCTTGCTGACGAAGGAGATGAGACAGAGAAATATGGAGAGCCAGAATGGTGATGCCTTGTCTGTACGAGGACGGTCCCATAACAGAAACAAAAATAAGTCATCGAGTGAGACATCTAAATCTAGAGGGAGATCTAAATCTCCAGGAAAACCTGTAAAGGTGGTGTGCTGGAAATGCAGAAAGGAAGGCCACTTCAAAAGGGACTGTAAATCTAAAGTTCCTGACAAAGGAAAGGGATTTGATGAGGCTCCTTCTACACAGGTAAAAACCACCTTAGATGAAGGACACATGTAGAACATGAGGCATGGTTGATTGAATCAGGTGCATCCTTTCACTTCACTCCCCATAGAGAGTGGTTCTGCGAGTATGAGAAATATGATGGTGGTGATGTCTTCTTGGGGGATGACAGGAAGGCTAAAATCGTTGGTTTCGGAAAGGTAAAATTGAAGTTGCAAGGTGGAAGAGTTAGAACACTTCCGGGTGTTCTACATATTCTTGCATTGGCCAAAAATCTAATTTCTGTAAGCAAGCTGGATGATGTAGGTGTAAAAACAATGTTCGAGAAGGATACCTGCAAGATGGTTCAGGGAGCACTAGTATTGATGCGAGGAGTTTGGATTGGAACTCTGTACAAGCTACAAGGTAGCACGATTGTTGATGGGTGCAATAGTTCTGTGGCTTCTGAAAGTGGAGCAGAAAATCTAGTGGTCTCTGGAGAGAAGATCATGCTGCGGCATCAAAGGCTTGGACATATTGGAGAGAAAGGCCTTCGAATACTTCATGGTAAAGGTATGGTAGAAGGTATGAGTAATAGCTCTTTGGATTTTGATTTCTGTGAAATTTGTGTATATGGGAAGCAGAATCGGGTGAGTTTCCCCTCTTGTGGTAAGAGGGCGAAACATATATTAGAGCTTGTGCACAGTGATGTGTTTGGACCTGTGAAGGTTCCATCACTGGGTAAGTTTGTGTACTGTGTATCATTTATAGATGACTTCTCAAGGAATACATAGATATATTTCCTTAAGAAGAAATCTGAAGCCTTTGATAGGTTTAAAGAATTTAAAGCTCTCGTGGAAAATCAGACAGAGAAGAAGATAAAGGTGCCGAGGACAGATAATGGTGGAGAGTTTTGCAGCAAGGAATTTGAAGAATTCTGTAAGAAGTGTGGTATAGCACGACAAAAGACTACTCCATATACACCTCAGAAAAATGGAGTTACAGAAAGATTGAATAAGACTTTGATGGAAAGGGCAAGAAGCATGCTCAGTGGTGTCAGGTTAGGACAGGAATTCTGGGCAGAGGTGGTGGATATTGCATGTTACCTAGTCAACAGGTCACCTTCATCAGCGTTGGAGGATAAGACTCCACAAAAGGTATGGACTGGTAAGAAACCCTCTCTTTCACATTTGAGGGTATTTGGATGTGATGCATATGTACATATTCTAAAGGAGAAACGAACCAAGTTGGATATTAAATCTGAAAAGCACATCTTTATTGGGTGTAAGGATGGTTTAAAGGGTTATAAGCTTTAGAACCCAGTCACATGGAAGGTTGTGTACAACCGAGATGTGGTGTTCAGAGAGGTAAAAGACGTTATTAAACATGAAGTCCAACCAAAGGAACCTGAGAAGATAGAGTTTGAGCTTAAGGAGGAAGAATTAGACTCTACAGCAGAGGAGGAATCAAAATATGAAGAAACACAAACTCCGGGTGTGAGAAGATTAGTTCAAGAAAGAAGGTAGCTAGAAAGGTATAGTCCATCTGCTTTCTGTTCAAAGTTTTCTTTATCTATTACAGATGATGATCCCAGAACTATGAAAGAAGCAGTAGATTCAGAGGATGGAAAACTTTGGAAAGAGGCCATGGCTGATGAAATGGCATATTTGCACAAAAATGAGGCTTGGGATCTAGTGGAGTTGCCGGTTGGAAGGAAACCCATTGGCAACAAATGGGTGTTCAAGAAGAAGACAAATGCAGAAGGAAAAGTGGAGAAATACAAAGCTCGATTGGTAGCAAAAGGTTATTCCCAGGTGTCAGGAATTTATTTTGGTGATATTTTTTCTGCTATTGCCAAGGTAACTTCTATTAGATTACTTTTATCTATTGATGCTTCTTTTGATTTTGAGGTAGAACATATGGATGTGAAGACAACATTTCTTCACGGGGATCTGGAAGAGGATATCTACATGAAGCAACCTGAAGGCTTTGCGGTGAAGGGTAAGAAAGAACTAGTATGAAAGTTAAAGA